>NMRB01000378.1:281109-297752 GCA_002633025.1 Notospermus geniculatus | reverse complement strand
AATTGTGAAGTTTGTAGGCCTTGGAGTAGATTTCCAGGTTTTTTTGCCATTTTCAAGGCACGTGTCGGGTTTGGAATTGCCACCTTCAGCAATCAATACAGAGTTGGATGATTTTGAAAATTGGCCAGATGTGTTCTCTGAGCTGTAAGCTTTTCAAAAATGTATGCCATGATGTGCGCCATGACGATATTGTCGGCGCTACATGCTTTAGAAGATGATGATGTGAATATCGACGTCGCTCCAGGTCAGGCTCCATGGTAGCCTGGGCGCCTCACTGGTGTGTGAGACCTAATACTAGGGACATTTTCTCCATGGAATATTTCCCGCCTCATCCTGGCCTCATCATTTGACTGATTGCTGCTGAAGTGTATTCGTAATCGTATTCAATGATTTTGTCTGACTTTAATTGGCCTACAAAGTGTACAAATACATGGCAGGGGTGGTGGGTGTTTCCGAGGTCCAAAGGCACCACACGGAACGTGCCCTGACCCTTGGGGTAACACACCCCAGAAATATGTATATATAATAACAAGGGATCTAACTCCAACTCTCAGGCAGACTGCTGTTTTTAACTTCAAATCTTGCTCACAAGAAAACCCTGACACTTATGAACGGGAAACACAGATATTTCCACTCAAAAAATCCTCATCGTTCAGAAAAACACAACAGTTTCACCATCAAAGGACCCTAAAGGGCCGAAAATGCCCTTGTTTCCTCGCGAGACACCACAAAATCACATCTTTGAAAAATTACTGGCAGGACAAAAAGTGAAATTTTCACACTGTTTATGGCTAGATCTCCGCAACCATTCAACCGATCGGGACATTCTATATACCAATGGATGGCTAGGAACATGCACTAAACCACTCACCTGGTGTCAAAAAGATTAATCCAAATATAAGCGTGTTATCCGATGACTTTGTCCAATTTTCATACAAGATTGTCAAGATATTTTTGTAGAACCGCCATACTGACGGGGACGCCGGACTGAATATTCCCTCGTCGCTGATTGGTCGAAATAAATTCATTTTAAATTGGACATGAATGGGATTCTATTTCGACCAATCAGAGACGAATGGAGTATTCAGTGCGACTTCCTTGTCAGCATGGCGGCTCTTACGAATATTGGTGTGCGCACCAAAAAGGCCACTGACGCAGTCGCGGGGCTAACTGTATACTGCTACCTGAAGTCATACGTGTCGATGACGGGTTGATTTGTGACGTATTATGTTGATTTGGACGACGCTGATTGGCGATACCATGGGAACTGTGTATTCCGTGACGTCATGGGCGGGGTTTCCCCAGGAAAAGAAACAGTGACGAAATCGACGAAAGAATATAGGTCATCGCCGCGGAAACCTGGGTTCATGTGACGTCATGTTGTCACACGCGGGTCGCTCGCCGCAACCCTGTGTGCTGCAGCTGTCCCGCCGATTTGTGATTGGTGACACCATTGTGAGTGGTGAATTCGCTGGCCAGAATGTTATGATTCCTCGAATCCCACTTCTTCCAAGTGACTGACCATTCGAACAGGGCCATAGGAACGTCCTGGAGGGGGATTCAATAAAATAGCGGACCGTAGCCATAATTTTTAGCAGCGAGCGCCGAGGCGCGAGCCGAAATATCGGCGGGGGTCCGGGGGGCTCTCCCGGGAAAAGTTAAGAAAATAAGAGTGCTTTTACGCCATTTCCCAGCATTTGAGAGCAAAATTGGACACTCTAGCCATGTAGGCCTATTGTAGGTGTGGTTCATTATTGGTTTTTGGGCTTGGGCCTTTTGGGACGACGGCCATGATTTCGCTTGCAATTCCAGTGACACTGTCATTTGCAATGCCAATAAACAAGTCACAAGGACAGACCATGTCCTTGGCAGGCCTAGAATTACCATGCTTCTTGCATGGACAGCTGAGGCCCTACGTGGGGTGCTCACGAGTAGGAAAACCCAGACTTGAAAATCCCCGTCCACAGCGAGATAGTTCCTTCCGCAACTAATTTTTAGGTAGGTATCAATAGAAATTCACCCGTCATTTGACGGGTACTTTATTCCGCGGAGAAAGGTTTTCTCCATGTGGAGAAAACTTCTCCGCGGAAATAAACTTTTCTCTGCGAAAATAAAAGTTTATTCCGCGGAAATAACTTCAGGGATTTTCTACAGTGACTTCGACATGATTTTGTGGCCCCCTAGCTGCCTGCGCCACATCTACCCGTCCGTAGGACGGGTACCATGCTAGTATATTATAAGAGCTGAGGGGGGGGGGTATACTCATTGTGAGGAATAGCGCAGATGAGTGAATGCTTGCAAAAAAACAATATTTATTTGCTGACAGATTTTCTTCGTTTTTGAAGTATTCTGCTAGTCAGAACATTTGAAATGAATTTATACTGTTTGAATTTGAAACACATTGCCAGAAAAGTGATTTTGACGCTTCAGCCTGGCCCCTAATTTGGGCTAATTAGGGTCCTTATGTCACTGTTTTCACACCTATGGTATTAATTGCTACCACATCTTTGGGGTAAAACGGTCGAATTGAGAAAGGGAGCATTTTCGGCATGAATGGACCCGATTTAGTATGTACGTTTTGTAACGCATTTTTGTAGTCTGTGTTCCTGCCGCTAGGTGGCTTTCTCTACGTCGGCAGTCAAATTACCCACAAGAGATCGTATACTGTGGTCCTTCAAATTTATTGCGCATGCGTGTGGTTGTTATAACCAAGGCTACCCCGATTCTACTCCGGTTTCGATTACATTGCTTTAAGAAATCTGTAACCTGATATGGGGCGAATCTACCCCGGTTTTGACCCGGAGCAAATTAAAGTGGTCCTAAACCGCCAAGCAAAAGTTGGCACCCGATCATTTTCACCGCCCACGAAAATGGAACTTCCGATTTCCGCTCCTGGCTTCTGAGCATGCGCACTACGTACCTTCACTGAGTTGAGATGGTCGTGCAAACCGCAGCAGACAGGATGCCGAAGCGAGAAGTGAAAGAAGGGAAAGGGCGGCCTAAAAAGGTAGCAAATGCCGACCAGCGGCTGTGGATTGTCCAGAGACATTATCGAAGTGGCTCATAATAAAGAAAGAACTCAGTTTTAAGACGATGAGGAGGTTGTTTGTGTGTATGGCATCATTAACATAATGCCGGACTGCGGAACTCGCCGCCGTGCCGGTGTAACGTCAGTGAATTCTGTGGTTTCTTTTGAGAAAAGACCAACTTGCCTGGCATACATGCATGTACCGGCCGACACCGTCATCAATGGTGTCACTCGTGTCGGATTGAACACTCTTAGGCGTGAATATATCCGCTAAAACTCCCCGGAATCGAGGAGAAATCTCGACTCGGTGAACTGGTTGCATCCATGTTGCTTTGACAATCAGCTGTCACACAGCTGTCAATTATCAGAACTTGCCCAATCAGTGATCGCGTAGTAAATTCCATAGTAATCACGTGACGTGATGATTGACAGGCGCTCATTCATACTGGCGTAGCGCGGGAAAATGAAAACGAGGCTGTCTCGCTCGCCCCGGCGGTTTAGGACCACTTTAAGACGGGTTAAATTTGTGTAATGTAAACGCGGCTATATAAACCTTCCTGAAAATCTCTTTCTGATCTGGCCCATTTCCTGGTGACTGTACAAAAATGATCAAATATCCGTCATGGTGATACACGCGGTACTTATATCCAGAACGCAAATTAGCTAGTGGAAGAAAAGAGGGCTTTGTTTCTTGAAATGTGAACTTCCCTGATCCGTTTTTGAAAAGGCCTTCCTTTGGAACAGGAATCTTCTGCAGTGCAAAGCCCGAGAGGCTGACATATCGGGCTGACTTCGATTGTAACTCGACAACTTATACTCAAGTTGGAAATCTGCCACCGGTTATGACGTCAAAAACCCAAAATGCGCATGCCTACCTGGGTTCCGAATCGAATTAAAAAATCAGCGAAATCGTTGTTGTCAGTTCAGTACGTGTATTTCCAATGTGGCCGTTCACATCAACTTTTAGCGGGCGTTTTAAATAGACAAAAATCAGCTATAATCAGCTGACAGGGCAAATGAAATGATGATACATGTATGTTTCATCTTTGATGAAAATAATGACTATTCACCAGTAACGATGAATTTGTACACCATGGTTGCCATGGTAGAAATGTTTAAGCCTTGGCCCGAGTACCGAAGATGATCAGGCCATCATCATCGCCATTTATTGCGTGGATGTTCCCAAAACCAAGGGCAAAAGTGCTCCTGTCCCTGTCCCCACTTATTTCTGGCAAGAACAACGATTTTTGACTGAGCATAATACGCATTAATCCCATTTTTGGACAAAAATATCCCGCGTCCGATTCACATGCCGCCAGTTTGAAAGCCATTTTGGACGAGTAAGTTTTTCGCTACCCTCGGTTGGTCGTGGGTTGGTCGGGCCGGGTATATTCGACGCCATCTTTGCTGCACAGTTAGGCAACTCCGGTAGATATTGCAATTCGTTTGTAACTCGAGTCGCCCGAGTTCAACTCGAGTTACAATCGAAGTCAGCCTCGTAGTGGTGATCAGGAAAAATACTTGTCTCAGTGCATCGTTTGTCAAACTTATTTTTAAATTCGACACGGTACTTCAATGGTTCATACTTGTATTCCTCTAAATGAACATAAAAAATAGCGGATTAATCCCTAGGATTCAAGACGAAGGGATGCATTCCCACTAAAGCCCTTGGGATGCCTTTCAGATGAAGGCGGACACCATTTTCAAGTACAAGAATGTTCGATTTATCTGATCCCACCACGTCATAAATAGTGCCCTGCAAAAGACCTAATTTCTTGCGCCAATGAATTATTTTCTCTTCCACTCCAAAAGCGGTGGGGTCCCCTTTCACATAGCAGATATCGGATTTTGGGATCAATTTTTTTTGGAAAATGTACCATTTACAACATTCAAGAGTAAAATCTCACTGGCAGTATTGCCCGGTACTAAAATGTGAGTAGGCATTTTCTTTGGGTACGGGAATTTGAGACGAACCGTATGATGATACAGAAGACTATAATCGGCCTTTCTGCGACATCGAGAATAAACTTGGGATCGCATGTATAAAAGTTTGGTTTGTTGCCAGCTGAAAACAGGATTAAGTATAGCTAGCCAACCATGTCTCAGTTCAGAGGGCAAAGACGCTTTTCGAAAAAAGACAACAGGTGGCAGAAATTTTTTTCCTCTTCTTCGAATGGTATACATAATTTCCTCCTGAAAAATATGCCAACAAAATATTGTGGATTGTGCATGGAATATGAGATTATAAAAAGAATTATTGACATTCGAACTCACTGATTTCATGCCAGCCCTCTGTCAGTAACGGACTGACAGCCGGCTGATTGTTGGTGGATTCGATTAGAAACCTTTTTAACATAGTTTTAGTCAATTTTGTTTTCTGAGAAATTCAGCATACTAAAAACTATGTGCTATAAACAACTCTAGCACTGTGTGCATTGGTTATATACAAAATTACCTTTTTCTGACACATCCGTGCATCTTGAAATTGAAGTGCTTCTTTCTTCTCCATACACGTTCCTCTCCTTCTGCTCATCTGACAAACAGAGTCGAAATCTTTCGGGAGGACAACAAAGGTTGTACATTTCAGCTGACAACAAACTGCAGCACAGGCGAGAAATGACGTAACATTCTGCTGTGACATGTCTGATGCTAAAAGACTCCAGTGATGCACCACCGTCTGAAAACACGTCTGAACCAAATCCTTGATGACCATCTTAACCTCCCCGTCAGTGCGTCCCCGATGGGGACCTGCGGGTCGTTATTTCCACTGCATGCTCGAACATCACGACTGCCATCATTCTATATTTTGATGGTCGTGCTTTAGACTCTTGAAAGATTCCTCTTGTTGATGAGTGAAGTTTTAGTACTTGGGACTTCGTATAGATTGCGCGGGTGGTGCGTCTGCAGTGAGTGATGGCACGGAAAGATGCACTGCCACACGCTCGATGATGTTGGGTTCCAAAATCTTCCCTTTAGGGTTGTAAAGAGGACACCTGGTGGCAATAGCAATAAAAAAAAGAGGAATGGACTACAAATGACCTTCCAATGTGTTTTTTTTTTGCAATATCACATGAACACATCAAAATCCAGGATCCAACAGGTCACGTGACCACATGACTATATTTAGAACTTCAAAATTGCCAAAAAAAATAGTCCATCAAGCCCCCAACATAACCATATGTGTTGTTCCATGGTATCTTCAGTAGTTTTATGGAGAAGGCTTTTTTCAAAAGGCTTCAAATCCAAAATGCCGCCAGCACTGAAGCGGTTTTCAACAAATACAGAATGATATTTTCGTTTGTCACTCTGCGATGGGCATCTCCAGCTCCATCCATACAGCAGGGTTTCTCACAAGTTGATGTGACGGAGGGCGGCGAATGTAAACAACAGCCTTACTGTCATTTTATCACCTTATTCTTGGAGTGACGACGAATCTGGGTGTGTTCTCAAGGGGAATGTCCTGATCAAAGACTCTCAAGAGGAAGAACTCTGACCGGATCAAACCGTTCCTTTACACTCCATCCGATTCTGCTGAGTCCTCTGACCACATCTGTAGGGAGGACGTCTTCTGCCTTTGGTGTATTCAACAATTGTTCTTTTCATGAAATAAAGACAGTATTGATGCTTGAAATTATTGAAAATAGAACGGAACAATGGTGGTCACAGCGTGGTTTGATAAGAGATGATATTTTTGTGATCTTTCTCTGTGGCTATATTTTCCGTATTGATTTCATGCTAATACACTTTACATCAGACGAAACGACAAATAAATGATATAATTATTAATATCAAACTTTTTCATAATATGTAAATTTCAAAACAGACCATAATCAACAACTTTTCTGTGGTCAGAGGTCAGTTGTTTGACCTTGATCAAGTGACCGCGGGTTCGATTCTCAACCGCGTCCTCGCCATTAATGCCCGGTTGTTCAGCCTTGTGTAACACTAAAGTGGGGTTCCTTCACAACTCTGCTCTTCACACCAAAGCAAAAGGACTCAGGCAAACAACTTGGTTCTTTTACTAATGTATTGATATAAAACTAAACATCAGTGACATAACTGTACAAATGTATATAATACATGACAGAATTCATCACACATCCAATTGTGGATAATGCTACCCCTAATGAGCGTTTCATCACAGAGTAAAGAGTGTATTGTGGTGTGTTGTGCTAGTGTCTAGCTGGGCTCCCAGTGTATGGGAATCTCCCCTCTCCCTGGCCAGCTCCCCTTTATATAGCCAGCTGGCCAGGCCCTAAGCCAATCAGAAATTAACCAATCAGGACCAAGGCATCCCAACCTGGGCTCAGGACCTTTAAGTGGTCACATGACTGGTCATGTGACAAAATAAACACAAATACAAAATGGAGTATAATACAAGACTGTACAGAACAATATATACATGTATAATGGATTGCAGCAAGTGTTTTGCTGTGTGGATTTGGTTGGTGGAGGGTAGTGGGGATACTGAACCAGGGTATGGTACAAATATCGTCACACTTGGCTTAAGCTGGATTTCGGTCGGTCCCGACATAAGCGTGGCTTAAACCAGGCTTATTTTTCATCGCGTATTGCGCAGTTTGGGCTTCAAGCGCAAGCCAAGCCTTTCTTAAACCTGACAGTGGGGTGGTTGTAAGCGCGACTTACATGGTAGGCCTGCTTATTCTATGCCCAGATTTTGAAGATCGCAGAAGCATTGCATCAGCTCACGTAAGCCACACCTGAGCAAGCAGGCACACATCAAGCAATTTGTATAGGAAAGCATTAGCAAGTAGGGTAACAAGCCTCGCTTAGGTAATCCGAAGTTTAATTCAGGTTGTGCAATAAACTCGGAATTGATTAAGTTGTTCTTATGACCAGACACAAGTGCATCTTGAAATTGAAGTGCTTCTTTCTTCTCTATACACGTTCCTCTTCTTCTGCTCATCTGACAAACAGAGTCGAAATCGTTCGGTAGGACAACAAAGGTTGTACATTTCAGCTGACAACAAATTACAGCACAGGCGAGAAATGACGTAATATTCCGAAGTGGTATATCTGATGCTAAAAGACTCCAGTGGTGCACCACCGTCTGAAAATAGAGTACGTCTGAAACAAAATCTTGATGATCATCTTAAACAATGATACAGACATTTTCGTTTGTCACACTGTACATTCTTTTTTTGGCAAACTATCTCCAGACCTACATTTTTGCCAGAAAATAATGACCAGGGCCAGGATACTGTGAGAATGAATGTAGGGCACAGGGACGATGCACATCTCCAACTCCATACAGCAGAGTTTCTCACAAGTTGATGTGACGGAAGGCGGCGAATGTAAACAATAGTCTTACTGTCATTTTTATATCACCTTATTCTTCGAGTGACGACGAATCTGGGTGTGTTCTCAAGGGGAATGTCCTGATCAGAGACTCTCAAGAAGAAGAAGTCTGACCGGATCAAGCCATTCCTTTACACTCCATCCGATTCTGCTGAGACCTCTGACCACCTCTGTAGGGAGGACGTCTTCTGCCTTACGTATGACAGGAAGATAACATATGACAGGTACCTGTTATCTTCCTGTCATACGTTTGCTCATTATAAATTACACATGCCAAAATTTATAAAACTCTTTTCTTTCAGCCTAATCAAGCTTCCACTAATTACACTCTCTTTGTAATCAGGTCCAGCAACCAATTATGGGGCTTGGCCTCTATTCAACCTTAATTTTTGACACTTCCTGTTTGCACAGGATACTTCAGACCTACATTTGGGATTCAGCTCAGTCTTTTCTGTAGTCTCTTACAAGAAAGTGCCTGAGGAAGACCCCGGTTGGGGTCGAAAATTTGCGAAATTTTGGAAGACGACGTCCTTTATTATATCATCTTGTGTGTCAACTTTTGTGCTCTTTCTTTCTTTGGATCTTTACATCAGACGAAACGATAAATAAATGATATAATTATTAATGTCGAACTTTTCGATAATATCTAAATTTCAAAACAGACCACGATCAACAACTTTTCAGTAGACCGGATGCTAGTTGTTTGACCTTGATCAAGTGACCGCAGGTTCGATTCCCAACCGAGTCCTCGCCATTCATTACTCTTAGATGGGATGGAAATAGACGTGATGCGCTGAATCCACGAGCTGCTCCTTGATGAACTCAGCTGAAAGGTCCCTGAGACGTTTTAATAGACTGATAGGAGAAGGGTTATGTCCGGAAAAAATTAAGATATACATGAAACATGTGTCATTATGTTTGTTGACGACCCCTCAATCACATAGTAAAAATCCCCATCAATTCCACTTGGGGAAAAAACTTTACACGCTTTTTAAACTTTATCGTTGGCCCCATCAACTGAACTTTGTACAGGAGAATGAGACCGGATGTACAAATAACTTTTGAATGGTTGGATTTACACCCATTAAATGTATTACAAACAGATAGAAACACGGTGCCTCTTATTCCAAAAAAAACATGTTTTTAGTAGTTTTTACCTAGTTACGTAATTCGAAATGGCGTTTTTATGTATTTTGGCCATTTGGTGTTAATTTCTTGTGTTAATGTCATTTCTTATTACATAAAACAATTAAAAACATGCTCGTCTGCTTCTAACATGTCTAAGGTACCATGTTTCTATCTATTGGTAATACATTTATGGGGTGTAAATCCAACTGTTCAAAAGTTAGCTGTACATCGGTTTCCATTCTCCTGTACAAAGCTCTGTCGTGTGTGTTCTTGGGTGGAATGATAAAGTCAGTTGCAAATATTCAAACGTTAATAAAACATTTTCTCCAAAAGGGATTCATGGGGATTTTCAGTATGTGGTTTCTAGCAGTCATATGCATAAAATGACAAAACATCGTTCATACCCAGGGTTTTTTACATGTATTTTTACCTTCTTAAACTCGCACCTCATGCCCCTTTGTGATATGATATGGAGCATTTCATGACGAATGCAAAATGAATTCTAAAAGTTATAGTCAAGATAGGTGTGTATTCCTTTTAGACACATCGGGGATTCATTGTAGCCGTTGGTAGGTACATCCTTGACATTTTACTTTCGTACAAAACGACTGTTTTCTCCCTCCAACACAATTCGCATTCCGATGGCCCACTCGTATTGTATTGCTATTACATGCAAATCGCGACGTCTCCGGAGAGCGAACACTGCTCAGCGTGAGACCGCAAATCCCTTGTCATCGGAGGTTGCAGATGTACATGTATGAGTCGCAACGTCGGACGATTTCCCGGCGAGACGTCTGTATTTCGGGAAGTCTTGCCAGGAGTACGACGATTCGGTAAAGGATACCGTACTCGACACGAAATCAGCTGCGAGAAAAATCTTGCACTTGAACTACAGTACTAAACGGAAGTACAGTACGTTGCACAATTGACCTCCCTTCTGCGGCGCGCACCACCCGCGTACCACATGCAGCGTCATTCTCGTACCATCCTCGTATCTTCCTAGGATGTGGCGCGGCGTCATGGAAGGCATGCAGTGAAGACGTAACGTCATTCACCCGACGTCACGCAACAGAGACGCGTGACGTACCCGTACCATCCGCGATGAACTGAAGGTTACCTTCCGCGCCACGTCCGAGGGAGGTACGCGGATTCTGGGAGGTCAATTGTGCAACGTACTGTACATGTACGACAGAGATTCTTATGAATTCACCAAGCATTAAACGTCCGACAATGATTTCATGGGACACCCTAATCTGAGACAAAGGCAGACAGCCAAGAGCGGAAAGCCTGCCTGGAATCTCTGAGTCAAAAACGAAAACCTGGTTTAAGAGCCAAAGAGCGAAAACCTGATCTAGGGTTAAGAACCCTAACCCTGCTCTATGGTTAGGGATACATGTAGCTCCAGTTCTGGCCAGAACCTCTATTCGAGCCGACTGACAAGAGCCAAAACCCAAATCTAACTGCAAGATAAATCATTTTAGGGCTACATGTCAAGTTTCGAGTATGGTTCTCAGATTACGTTCCGAATATTGGCTCTTGTCTCGCTTGACTATCAGATTAGGCTGTCCCGGATTTCATGCAGATGCAGGCCAATAAGATACCACCCACCCACCCGGGGGGGGGGGGGTATATCGTATTGGTGGGTGATTACCCAGTTGAGGAAAGCACAACGCGGGAAATAACATCGAATATAGACACAATTGTAGAGAACGGAAATTAAAGCAAGTAATCATGGTAATATTTCTTGTTGACATGAATTACCAACAGGTGACAGGCCTCCCAAAATAAACAAACATCTCATTGACCGACGTCTGAGAAGTGCGATTTTGGTGGAATGAGGAACCTTTGGTCTCCATGAATACGTCACTTCCGTTGAAAAATCAGGTTATGGTCCAAATGTCAATATGTCTTAGTAGGTAAAAGACTAAAGTGTACTTACATCGTATGGCTTTACGTCCATGAAGCTCTCCTACGCCAACCATGATTGGTGAATTACCAGTCACGTGACAATGTATAAGTTACCTATACGTTACCGTTACGTTACGATAATGAATAGAAAGCCAGCCCATTTTAATCGGCTCCGCCTGCAGCAGGATTAATGATTTGAATGAAGTGGGCTGACCCTTTACACAACTTTGCATAACGCGTCTGGTCGAGTGAATGCAATTTTGTTTCTTAATTAGTGACACCAACAGCAATAAATGTGACGTAATTGTTTTTTATACCGTGTGCAGATAGCCTACGGGGATTATACAAGAGGCCGGTTTGTAGGACACTGCTATAGAAAGAGGGAGCTTGTTGCGACAGTAGGCAGTATGGATAGGCTGCATTATTTTCCTCTGCTTGGCCCTACCACCACCACCACCACCACCACCGCTTTTACCACCACTGGATTATCTACCAGCACCACGTCATGGCCGTGATATTCCCATGGCAATATCAACCTATGAAAAAGATTTCCAGGCGATAAAAGTATTGAATGGAAATGAGAGCCAAATCCAGTATCATTTGCTGCTAAGGGTTTTCGGTCAGTAATAATAGCAGGAGGAAACCGCAGTGCCCGGAGAAATAATGCATTACCAAATATACCGGCTTCTTCATCACGCCTCGCACCAGGGGCGTAGGCTGGGGGTGCACTGGGTGAACATGCATCCCCCAAAAAAACCTCATGGCCGCTTGTCAATACAGAGATGTTGTTTGTTAAATCCGTCGAATGTGTTCGTTAATATCACCAATCCTAACAGAAGATGGTGTCAGAGTGCTAGTATAAGTATCGAACTTTCGTCCGGTCGTGTCAGTTTGGTAATTCCATCGACGGAATGGCATGTGGCGGTCGTATTCCCTTTCCCGAAAAATTCGATCTCTCGGTGTCGAATCAAAATCGTGCTCAGGATTGGGAACTCTTTGAACAGGTATGGACTAATTATTCACTCTGTTCAGAACTTTCGAAGAAGGCCTCAGCCATACAGACTGCTACGCTGCTTACGTGCTTCTCGAAGAGCGCGCTCAAAGCCTACAACTCGCTCACATTTGCGACGGGTGAGGACAAAACTGACATCACAACAGTCATGACGAAAATGAGGACACTGTGTGTTGGAGCTAAAAACGAAACGTATGAGCGGTACCTGTTCAATCTTCGGGTGCAAAAGCCGGGAGAGAAGGTAGATGACCTTTATGCTGATCTCCTCAAGCTTTCGGAACATTGTAACTTCGGTGATTTGAAGGATTCTCTGATCAGAGATAGACTGCTCATGGGTATCAAGGACTCGGCTGCGCAGAAGAAACTGTTGTATGAAACGAATCTGACCCTAGAAAAGGCACTTCGAGTGTGCCGGTCATATGAAGTCACGGACTCTCGTATGCAGGAGATTGGGAAAGGTGCGGCCAGTTCGTCGACCAGCAAACCGGCAGATGTCGCTGCCTTGAACGAACAGCAAAAGCCTAGCAAGAAGCGCTCGAAACACAAACCGAAGAAGAAACCGGGTGGTCGTCAGAGTTCTGGCGGTGGTTCAGGGCCGCCTGGTGACTCGTGCCAGTACTGTGGAAGGGGCTCTCATGATCGCAAGATTTGCCCAGCAAGAGACAAGAACTGTTCCAAGTGTGGTTACAAGGGACATTTCGGTCTGGTGTCTAGAAAAAGTGCTGCCCAGTCACAGTCTAAGTCGTCTGGTGTTCGGGAGGTCTCTCAGTCCGACTTACTCGATTACGATGATCCAGGCGATGCATTTCTCGGTCCGGTTGCAGTGGATCAACAAGGTTATCATTCGGAATCGGATCAGTGGATTGTGAAGCTTAACGTAGATGGCACTCCTATGAGTTTCCGTGTTGACACTGGTGCAGATGTAAACGTTATATCTAGGTCAGTCTATGAAAAGCATTTCAAATACAAGATGCTATTCCCTACTCGCAGGACGCTCAGAGGTCCTGACAGGAAGCCGTTGCCGACACTTGGCACTTTCAAGTGCACTATTCGTCGTAAGAATGGAGCAAAACCAGTGCAGACAGAAATCTATGTCATCGAAGGAGGTGCTTCTGCGCTACTAAGCCGTTACACCAGTTGCGATCTCGACATCGTGCAGTTGAATGTGGGTAGTATCGACGACTATCCCCAGCTCTTCAGTGGACTTGGTGAAATGCCACATCCGTGCCAAATCAAGATGCGTGAGGATGCCAAGCCCTTCGCCGTTCCTGTGCCTCGACGTATTGCTATACCGCTGATGCCTAAAGTGAAACAGGAGTTGGATCGTCTTGAATCCTTGGGAGTAATCCGAAAAGTGACTCAGCCTACAGACTGGTGCGCACCCATAGTTGTTGTTCCAAAACGCAATGGGAACATCAGGGTCTGTTGTGATTTCACAAAGCTCAATGAATCGGTCCTACGTGAGCGTCACCAGTTGCCCACTGTCGATCATGTTCTAGGGCAGATGGCTGGGGCGAAGGTTTTCTCGAAACTGGATGCGAACAGGGGCTTTCATCAAATCAGGTTAGCCGACGAGGAATCTCAACTTCGTACCACATTTATTACTCCATTCGGTCGGTACTGTTACCAGCGCTTGCCTTTCGGGATAAACTCGGGGCCGGAGCATTACCAGCGTCAGATTCATAGCATCCTACGTGGACTCGAAGGTGTTGTGTGTATCATGGACGATTTGGTGGTATTTGGAAAAACAGTTGAGGAACATGATGAACGTCTCGAGAAAGTTCTTCAGAAGTTAGCCGAAGCGGGGGTCACGCTTAATCGCGCTAAGTGTGTTTTCAGAGTTCCGGAAATAACTTTCGCCGGTCACGTCGTCGGTGAGCATGGTATCAAGGTCGACCCCAGCAAGGTCCAAGCTATCTCCCAGCTACCTACGCCACTCAATGTCCAGGATCTGAGAAGATTTATGGGCATGGTTAACCATCTGGGGAAGTTTCTCCCAGACCTTGCGACGCATTCCGAGCCTCTGAGACAGTTGCTATCAGCAAAGAACACCTGGGCTTGGGGTCCAGTGCAGGACAATGCCTTTCAGAAGATCAAAGACCTGATCTGTGCAGCGCCAGTGCTCATGCTGTATGATCCTTCTCGTGAGATACGTGTAACTGCCGACAGTTCCTCGTATGGGCTGGGGGCAGTCATCAGGCAGAAAGACTCAGATGATCAGTGGAAACCTGTAGCATTTGCATCTCGATCGCTCGCTCCTGCGGAAACTAGATATGCCCAGATTGAAAAGGAAGCATTGGCCTCCACCTGGGCATGCTGTCGCTTTGAAGACTTTCTGATTGGGCTACATTTCAAGCTTGAGACGGATCACAAGCCGCTCATTTCACTACTAGGATCGAAATCGTTGGATGAGCTCCCGCCGCGGATTCAGCGCATGAGGATGAGACTAATGCGATTCTCATACGATATCGAGTATGTGCCAGGAAGCCAGCTGTACATTGCAGACACTTTGTCGCGGGCACCAACGACACCGGCTAGGGAAGGTGGCGATGAGGATCTTAGTCAGCTCACTAATGCATATGTCGATCTCATAATGGAAAATTTGCCAGCTACAGATTGTCGGTTGCAGCAGATTAGGGAACATCAGTTGGAGGACGAGTTATGTAGGCAGCTATGTTCATATGTGGAAAACGGCTGGCCTGCTAAATGTCAGCTCACTTCGTTGCTACAGCAATACTGGTCTTACCAGGCGGATCTGACTATCGTCCAAGGGTTATTACTCTATCGCTCTCGGATCTTTGTGCCCTCATCTCTTCGCCTAGAGATGCTGGATCGTTTGCATGAAGGCCATCAGGGCATTGTCAAATGCCGCCAACGTGCCCTACAGTCAGTTTGGTGGCCAAGCATTTCACGTCAAATCGAGGACCTTGTGAAAAACTGTCGCATCTGTAGTAAGGCTTCTCGGAACCAGATGGAGCCACTTCGTCCTTCCGTCATGCCTACAAGACCTTGGCAGAAGGTCGCAACAGACTTGTGCGAATTTAGAAAGGCTCAGTACCTCGTGGTCGTGGATTTCTATTCTCGATTTATTGAGATGGCACGCTTAGAGGACTTGACCAGCCAAACCACAATCACACATCTGAAATCATTCTTCGCCAGGCATGGTGTCCCAGAGACCCTGATGAGTGATAATGGTGGACAGTATACCGCAGCAGAGTTTGCTAGCTTTTCTCAAGACTATGGATTCCAGCATGTTACCATGAGTCCCCTGCATTCGTCGGGTAATGGAGAAGTTGAGAGAGCAGTAAAGACACTAAAAGGGCTTCTCAGTTCGGCAGTAGACCCTTATGCGGCCTTGCTGTGCTATCGTAGTACACCCCTACCTTGCGGATTCAGCCCAGCTGAACTGTTGTACAATCGTCGTATCAGGAGCAAAATCCCTATGGTTCCAGATAAGCTGTTACCAGCTGTTCCTGATTCAGTCGTTCTCCGTGGGAAGGAAGAGAATCTCCGTATGAAGTCGAAACTCAGCTTTGATAGGTCTCATCGTGCTAGAGATCTCCCCTCATTGGAAAACGGTCAGGAAGTATACCTACCTGGTCGTAAGGAGACAGGAGTCGTCGACACGAAGGTGCATGATCGGTCCTATATTGTGAAAACACCAACAGGACAGTTCAGGAGGAATCGTGTACAGATTAATAAGCTACCAGAGACAGACTCTGACTCTCCGTCTCCAAAGTTGGAAGCGCCGCCAACATTGGAGAGGACACCCGCTTGTGATGGCTCAGTGTTTTAAAAGAGCCTCCCGTGTATCTTACAAGGTCTGGCCGTGTATCAAGGCCAAACCCAAAATATGCAGACACCTAACTTTGCGCTCATGTCTGCATTGTAAGTTCTGAGTGTAGGCGGATCGCTGCTCAGTACTTGCAGAGTCACAAACTGTGATTTTGAAGTGTTGGTATAGACTCAGGTTTAGGCAGTGTGCTAACTAGCTTTTCCTTTCATGGTATAAATGTTTTGGGTATCAGTCCCAATGTTGGACTATGTTTTGACATGTTTGAACTCTTCAGGATACAGAAAAGCACAAAATTGACACACAAAATGATAATAAGCAAGAAGTCAATCTCCAGAATTCACGAATTTTCGACCCCAACCGGGGTCTTTTTCAAGTGGAACTTTACAATCTGAAACTCTAGAAAAGACTGCGCTGAAACCCAAATGTAGAACTAACACCTGTGTAGACAGGAT
>NMRB01000378.1:214859-281074 GCA_002633025.1 Notospermus geniculatus | reverse complement strand
TGTGCGCGCAAGGCACAAAAGGAGATGGACAAACACAAAGAACAAGTGAACGCCGTGGTTCCAAACTAAAGACTAATTATATTTAAAACAAAAAAGGTAGACTAGAGAGAGAGAAGATAGAGGTTACAAATATGGAAGTTCTTAATATGGTATCCATGTTCTAATTGGCTAAACAGGTAATGGGGGCGTGATCATATATGCTGTCTGTGGCTGGTTGCCACACCTACTTCTAAAATAGAATGGGCATCAATTTATATGAGGACTGTTTGTTGTTTACAATTCATTACCTTATTCTACTCAGATTGAGCTATAGTTGAGTTGTTAACAGTTGCTGTAATTTCTGAGTGTGTTTCAATCAGATTTCATTCCAGTCTCCCAATCACTCTTTGGACTTTTCAATCTTGAAGAAAGGGAGATGTAGTGTCAGTATTGGTGACCGTAGAGTGTCGCCATCTATGCTAAGCGAGTGTAACTTGGATTCATGCTTGTGCGCAAGCGCAGCTTGTAATGACCTCATGGCCGCTTGTCAATACAGAGATGTTGTTTGTTAAATCCGTCGAATGTGTTCGTTAATATCACCCATCCTAACAGAAGAAGTTCCGCTTAAGAAGTGTTAAAAATTAAAGACCCTTTTTTCACAGTTCAGCTGTCATACGTTGCAACAGATAACACAACCTATGCCATGCCCCTGCAGATTCATCATACATACTATCAAATATTAGTATATTTGATATTAGTATATCTGACCAGGAAGATAGTAAGCTACAAGGACTTGTAGCTTACCATCTTCCTGGTCAGGAAGATAGTAAGGTACAAGCTTACCATCTTCCTGGTCAGGAAGATAGTAAGCTACAAGGAAAGTCGGGGACTCTTTGAATTTAGTCCAATATATTGAATTTAGTCAATTTAGTCTTTGAATTTAGTCAAAAGCATGCAGAACGTTACTTTCCTTTTTTTCTGCAGTGGTGTGCCATTTACCAAATGAGTGCACCCCCACCCCATCCACAGCCTCACACACCAGGGACCAGCCACGCCCCTGCGCATCCGTCATATCGCAAAATTCTTCCATAATTTCCTGCGCAATTGCCGTGCTTCACGAGGGATTTGAATCTCCCCTCCTGCGCCTGCCAAGGCAAACTTCATTCTTTATTGCGCGAGTCAAGACACTGCTTTCATGCCTGCTGCATGAGTATACAAGAATGAGAACGACCCCGAGAACGACCCAGCTCTGGATGTACTCAACAGTATGTCTCATTTCACAGTGCAGTGAAACATTACGAGGTACCGGTATTCATTCTGCCCTTCGTTATTCAGCAGTCATACCACTAGCTCATTTATATTCATACGGAGGCTTGTCCTAAAGCTTGACTGTGAACACTTCACGAGCTGCACGTTGCATGTAATCAAGCTTACGTTCACGACCGCAGCGCCACTCTGGTGGAAAACGACGGCATAACCAATCACATTCCAGGTTACAAGATGAACGTAACCTAACGTTCATGTACCATCCACGTTAGTCTTTTACCTAGTAAAACGGAGAGTATTCTTCAATAAGGCCTTTTTACACGGTGCGGGTGCGTTACGGATCGAGACTGGATCGAGGAGGTTCCGGTTATTTTTCCGCGTGTAAAAGCGAAACAACTGACCTTCACCAACCTCAGGCTGGTTCAGTTCGCCAGGTGAGTCTCGGGAAGGTGTAGACTGGTCCCGTGTCGTAGTTCTGCCTTCACTTCTACGACATGCATCTTGAGAGCCAACTCGGCATGTGATTGGTCAACCAGAGGTCATCAAAGGTCGCGCCATGAAGTCATCATCTATTTTTAGATCGGGGATAGCCTTCATGTCAAAACAACACAGCGTGGGTTGCATATGTCATGGAGTCGGCATGGATGCAGTGTGCCATGCGAATGTCTAAACTAGCTTCGAAGATGTTAGAAATGACGTCCGTAAAAGCAATGAAGTGGTGGGTGAAGTAGTGGCTTTTACACGGCTTTTACATTACACGAATTTAACCCGGGGCAGCACCGGTTGCGAATTAACCCGGTGTGAGTGACAGGTGTAAACGCACACATAAACCTGCTCCGGATTAAAAAATGTGTTACACTGGTGTAGTTTACTCCAGTAAGTGGTGAGGCACGCCCCGGGTTAAGATCTAACCCGGCGTAATTTCGTAGTCTAAACACGCGCCCGTGGTGTGCCCCAGAGTAAACTCGCTGACCAACTTGGTTGCCAAGCAACCCACATCCCATGCCGGGAAATGATTTGGCGGGAGTGAGTGTCACCTGATCGTAGTGGTGAAGCCGGCAATAGGGAGGTTTCGCAAGCGCCCGGTTAGGCCCTACGACGACGTTTATCTATTGTGTGGGTATACCCAGACAATAGATAAACGTCGTCGTATGGCCTAACCGGGCGCTTGTGAAACCTCCCTATTTTTATGCCCCCGACTTCCAAAAAAGTCGGGGGCATTATGTCGTGGCGCATGTGTCGTGTCGATGTCGTCGTCGGTGTCCGTTAACATTTGGTTTCCGTCAATTAGCTTGAGAGCGCTTTGACCGATCAACCTGAATTTTTTGTGAGGGTTGGTCTCTATGAGGGGACGGTTCCTTTTGATGACCAGCTCCGCCGCCCATCCAAGATGGCGGCTATGGTGGCCAGCGTGAAATCGGTTTCCGTCGATTAGCTTGAGAATGCTTTGCGCAGTCAACCTAAATTTTTTTGTGAGGGTTGGTCTCTATAAGGGGACGGTTCTTTTCGACGACCAGCTCCGCCACCCATCCAAGATGGCGGCTATGGTGGCCATCTTGAAATTGGCTTCCGTTGATTAACTTGAGAACGCTTTGCACAATCAACCTGAATTTTTTTGTGAGGGTTTGCATCTATGAGGGGACGGTTCCTTTCGATGACCAGCTCCGCCGCACATCCAAGATGGCGGCTATGGTGGCCATCTTGAAATCGAGTTTCCGTCAATTAAGTTCAGATTGCTTCGCCCACAAACAACATACCAGTCGGGGGCATATGCCACGCTCTGCGTTGCTCTTGTTATTCTTTGCAGGGACGCCTTGGCCCTTCTGCTTGCCTTTATCCTTCGTTTGTGTCGATAGGAGGTACATGTACCTCCTATAAGTTTGTAGGAAACTTGGTAAAATTTGATTTTCGGAAATTGAGTGTTGATGCAGAAGGACAACAAAAACTGGCGCCTCCATTTGGACCACGGTATTTCCACTTTTTCTCAACAGCAGGTGTGAAGGGAAAGAATGTCCTGGGAAAGAATGTCCTGGGAACAAAAGATCCTATTGTTACATTCTAATCTCTGACAATTGGTTTCTATATGCATGCCGCTTATTCCGTCATTCAACAATAGAAGTGGACACTTTTTACAGGGGGGACACTTTTTACTGCTACACCGGCGCCAACGCGTCACTCTCCAACCCAAGAGCTAACTACGTTGTCGGCAAACATGACGAAAATCCCCCTTTACTGAAAACTGAGGTTTTATTCCAACTTACCTCCCTTAAAGCAAATGGCTCACGGCGTTTGTTTTGTGCTCCAGTCATGTGCAAAACCTGTGCAAATATGCGAAGGGACGAGGTTCCATGAAAAATTTGTTAAAACGGATTAATGACATTTTCAAATTCAGTCGGTCAAAATGTACATTTTGTACTATTCACGTTGATTTCGAAGCGGCAGATTTTGCAGAATACGTCTCCGAAGTGTGGCTGTCTAATGCATTTCCCATTAAGGTTTACGTAAAGTGACTCGAAATCTCGAATTTTTGACAGAAAAAATCTGGCTAACTGCACACTAAATTTGGAAAACAAGGCGTGGGGAGCCGTCATAAGGACGTGCCCCGAGCCTTATTTTCTCCATTTAGTGCGCAGTTAGTCAGATTTTTTGCGTCAAAAATTCGAGATTTCGAGTCACTTTACATAACCCTTAAACTAAAATCCTTCCTTCGCCTTTTTCTCAAAATGGCGCTTGATATTGAGGACCAACTGTCACTATGGCACCCCAACAAACCCCGCGAGCCAATTGCTTTAAAGCGATGTACGCGCGTGGTTGAAAATGAAATCTCGTTCAACTAATCACGACCCGCGACAGCTCCGCAATTTCATTCATAGCTGGTGGAGTTCTTGAAGTTGATCTCGTGTGATTTCTAGCATATTTGAACGATCAAATTACGGTATCGTTAACGTTTTATACAATAAAAAGGTTCATGAAAAATCTTTTATTGATATTATTTCAATGAATTTGGGCAACAAAAGTGTTTACTGCCGGAAAAATTTCCAAATCTCACAGGGATTTCCGAGAACGAGATCGACAGACTAACAAGAAACATGGCGGCGAAAAAACCGAAGTGTGAGGAGACCGACCAGAGAATTCGCGTCACTGCTGCACGTTTAGCCAGATGGCGGCATGTGAAGACAGGAAATTGTTGTAGCACTAATGAGTAGGAGTGTACCTCCTGAACGTCGTTGACCCCCTGCCAACACCATCCTTCGCATGTTTTTGCGGATGACTCAAAGAATCGTCGCCGTCGGCATCCCTGTCACTCATGTCACTCTCCTTGCAGCTGATTGGTCATAGTCAATTCCGTAGTATTATAATGAGATGACCTACTTGGAATTCCATCAATAAACTGTAGTGCTGCCGCCATATGGGAAATAGAGGAACTATCGACGTGTAGCTCGCGTACATCGCTTTAATCAGCCTTCTATCTACTTGTTGTAGCTATATATTCAGCCATTGGCGAGGTTTCGCAAGCGCCCAGTTAGGCCATACGACAACGTTTATCTATTGTTTGGGTACACCCACACAATAGATAAACGTCGTCGTAGGGCCTAATTGGGCGCTTGCGAAACCTCACTATTAAGGCTGTTGAAAGAGAAGAAAAGCACAAAAATTGACACACAATATATAAATAAAAAGGCAATTTCCAAAGTGTTTGCGAATTTTCGACCCCAACCGGGGTCTTCTTCAGGCTGGAACTTTACAATCCGAAACTCTAGGGCTGTTCACGAAGAACACGCACTTCCACTGCTCACTGCACACACTAACAGGCACAACCATTAAGCCTAATTAGCATATGTGTAGTGCTGGGCAAGGTGTGAGGAGTGCTTGTTTGGTCAAGGTAGGCATAAAAACAAGGTCAGTGAGGAGCATTCAGTGCAAAAACGATGATTTTTAATTTTCTTTATTTCATGTCGCTATTTAGCTAGAAATGCTTTGCATTATGATTTCAAGTGCAGTTTCCTGCATATGCAGGATTTTTTGCATGGCAGTCTGAACCACAGTGTGGAAGATGTAACTACAAATGTGGCATGATTTCTCATTAGCCAGTTTCTGCTGAAGAACTGCCCTTTAGCACTAATTCGCCACATCAAGCACTAATTCTCTACATGTATCCTTAATCAGCCTACATAGTATTCTACTGTACTATTATACTTAGGGACATTTTCTCCATGGAATATTTCCCGCCTCATCCTTGGCCTCATCATTTGACTGATTGCTGCTGAAGTGTATTCGTAATCGCATTCCAAGAATTTTGTCTGACTTTAATTGGCCTAGAAAGTGTACAAATACATTTTCTCCATTGACTTACTTCCACTGAATCTAACCTTAATAGGCCTATAAAAGTATACATACTGGGAACATTTTCTCCATGGACTACTCTCCTCACCACACCTCGCCCTCGTCATTATATTCAGTGCCTTCATTTTCAATGATTTTGGCACTCCTTCCCCATATCTAGCTTAGTCCACTGCATGTAATCTAACTAGGCATATCTAGCTTAGTCCACTGCATGTAATCTAACTAGGCCTAAAAAGTGCACAGCTAGGACTGGGGACATTTCCTCCGTGAACTACTCTCCTCTTTACACCTCATCGAATGTAACTGAGTGCTGCTGAAATCCCTGCTATTCAAGGATTTTGACACTACATTGTATTTCATCACATTTGAATTACACGCTTTAAGGTCACTCTCACACATGTCCCTTCTACATGTATGGGTTCATGTAGTATGATTGACAGCACCACAGCCAATCAGGAAACACTTGCACCATTCATACCAATATGTATTATAAGAGCTGAGGGGGTACACTCATGTGGGGAATAGCGCAGACGAGTGAATGCTTGCCAAAAAACGTTGTAAAATCTTTATTTGTTGATGGATTTTCTTCGTTTTTGAAGTATTCTGCTAGTCAGAACATTTGAAATAAATTTATTCTGTTTGAATTTGAAACACATTGCCAGAAAAATGATTTTGACGCTTAAGCCTGGTCCCCTAATGAGGGCTAATTTATTAGGGTCCTTACTGTCACTGTTTTCACACCTATGGTCTTATGTGCTACCCACTGGCCCTTTGATCTTTGGCGTAAAACGGTCGAATTGAGTAAAGGGAGCATTTTCAGCATGAATGGACCCGATTTAGTATGTAACGGCTTTTTGGAGTTTGAGTTGCTGCCGCTAGGTGGCTTTCTCTACGTCGGCAGTCAAATTACCTACAAGAGATCGCATACTGTGGTCCTTCAACTTTATTGCGCACGCGTGTGGTTGTTATAACCAAGGCTACCCCGATTCTACTCCGGTTCCGATTACATTGCTTTAAGAAATTTGTAACCTGATATGGAGCGAATGTATCCCGGTTTTGACCCAGAGCAAATTAAACCGGGTTAAATTCGTGTAATGTAAATGCGGCTATATAAACCTTCCTGAAAATCTCTTTCTGATCTGGCCCATTTCCTGGTGACCGTACCCAAATGATCAAATATCCGTCATGGTGGAACACGTGGTACTTATATCCAGGACGCAAATTAGCTACTGGAGGAAAAGAGGCCTTTGTTTCTTGAAATGTGAACTTCCCTGATCCGTTTTTGAAAAGGCCTTCCTTTGGATCAGGAATCTTCTGCAGTGCAAAGCCCGAGAGGAAGGGTCTCCCAATTGCGAATAACATCTCGTAGTTGTGATCGGGAAAAATACTTGTCTCAGTGCATCGTTTGTCAAACTTATTTTTAAATTCGACACGGTACTTCACTTGTTTATACTCGTATTCCTCTAAATGAACATAAAAAATAGCGGAATAATCCCTACGATTCAAGACAAAGGAATACAGTCCCGTTCGGCCAAAACCCCTCGGGATGCCTTTCAGATGAAGGCGGACACCATTTTCAAGTACAAGAATGTTCGATTTATCTGATCCCACCACGTCATAAATAGTGCCCTGCAAAAGACCTAATTTCGTGCACCAATGAATTAATTTCTCTTCTACTCCAAAAGGTGTGGGGTCCCCTTTCCCATAGCAGATATCAGATTTTGGGATCAAAATGTTTTGGGAAAATGCGCCATTTACGACATTCAAGAGTAAAATCTCCCTGGCAGTACTACTACCCGGTATTAAAATGGACGACTTGTAAATGCGAGTAGGCATTTTCTTTGGGTACGGGGGTTTGAGACAAACCGTATGATGATACAAAAGACTATAATCAGCCTTTCCGCGATGTCGAGAATAAACTCGGGATCGCATGTATAGAGATTTGGTTTGTTGGCTGCTGAAAAAAGTATTAAGTTCAACTAGCCAACCATGTCTCGGTTCAGAGGGCAAAGACGATGTTCGAGAAAGGACAACAGGTGGCAGGAATTTCCCTGTTTTTCGAATGCTATAATTAATTGCCTCCTGAAAAATATGCCAACAAAATATTGATCAGAAACTGGTGTTGACATACACAGCACTAAGTACAGCTGTGGATCGTGCATGGAATATGAGATTATGAAAAGAACTATTGACATCCGCAATCACTGATTTCATGCCAGCCCGCTGTCAGTAACGGACTGACAGCAGGCTGATTGTTGGTGGATTCAATTGGAAACCTTTTTAACATCGTTTTAGTAAATTTTGTTTTCTGAGAAATTCTGCTTACTAAAAACAACTCTAGCACTGTGTGCATTGGTTATATACAAAATTACCTTTTTCTGACACATCCGTGCATCTTGAAATTGAAGTGCTTCTTTCTTCTCCATACACGTTCCTCTCCTTCTGCTCATCTGACAAACAGAGTCGAAATCTTTCGGTAGGACAACAAAGGTTGTACATTTCAGCTGACAACAAACTGCAGCACAGGCGAGAAATGACGTAACATTCTGCTGTGACATGTCTGATACTAAAAGACCCCAGTGATGCACCAACGTCCTAAAATACGTCTGAACCAAATCCTTCATGACCATCTTAACCTCCCCGTCAGTGCGTCCCCGTCGGGGACCTGCGGGTCGTTATTTCCACTGCATGCTCGAACATCACGACAGCCATCATTCTATATTTTGATGGTCGTGCTTTAGACTCTTGAATGATTCCTCTTGATGATGAGATGAAGTTTTAGTACATGGGACTTCGTAAAGATTGCGCGGGTGGTGCGTCTGCGGTGAGTGATGGCACGGAAAGATGCACTGCCACACGCTCGATGATGTTGGGTTTCAAAATCTTCCCTTTAGGGTGGTAAAGAGGACACCTGGTGGCAATAGAAATAAAAAAACGAGGAATGGACTGCAAATGACCTTCCAATGTTTTTTTGCAATATCACATGAACACATCAAAATCCAGGATCCAACAGGTCAGGTGACCACATGACTATATTTAGAACTTCAAAACTGCTAAAAAGTAATAGTCCATCAAGCCCCCAACATAACCATATGTGTTGTTCCATGGTATTTTCAGTAGTTTTGTGGAGAAGGCTTTTTTCAAAAGGCTTAAAATCCAAAATGCCGCCAGCACTGAAGCGGTTTTCAACAAATACAGAATGATATTTTCGTTTGTCACTCTGCGATGGGCATCTCCAGCTCCATCCATACAGCAGGGTTTCTCACAAGTTGATGTGACGGAAGGCGGCGAATGTAAACAATAGCCTTACTGTCATTTTATCACCTTATTCTTGGAGTGACGACGAATCAGGGTGTGTTCTCAAGGGGAATGTCCTGATCAGAGACTCTCAAGAAGAAGAAGTCTGACCGGATCAAGCCATTCCTTTACACTCCATCCGATTCTGCTGAGTCCTCTGACCACATCTGTAGGGAGGACGTCTTCTGCCTTTGGTGCATTCAACAATTGTTCTTTTCATGAAATAAAGACATAAAGACAGTATTGATGCTTGAAATTATTGAAAATAGAACGGAACAATGGTGGTCACAGCGTGGTTTGATACATACGAGTAAGAGATGATATTTTTGTGATCTTTCTCTGTGGCTATATTTTCGGTATTGATTTCATGCTAATACACTTTACATCAGACGAAGCGACAAATAAATGATATAATTATTCATATCAAACTTTTTGATAATATGTAAATTTCAAAACAGACCATAATCAACAACTTTTCAGTGGTCAGATGTCAGTTGTTTGACCTTGATCAAGTGACCGCGGGTTCGATTCTCAACCGCGTCCTCGCCATTCATAATGCCCGGTTGTTCAGCCTTGGCTTAAAAAAGCACGGTATTGCCACTTTTTCTCCACAGCCGGCGCCACCGCGTCACTCTCCAACCCAAGGGTCTGACTACCTCTCGGCGAATGACCCGATTTACTGCGTACATTTTGTAATGCATTTTTGTAGTTTGTCTTACTGCCGCTAGATGGCTCCCTCTACGTCGGCAGTCAAATAACGCATTTGAGATCCAATACCGTGTTCCTTTGAGATGGACTTCGGTCGATCCCGACATAAGTGTGGCTTAAACCAGGCTTATTTTTCATCGCGTATTGCGCAGTTTGGGCTTCAAACGCAGGCCAAGCCTTTCTCATAATAAACCTGACAGTGGGGTGGTTGTAAGCGCGACTTACAATGGTAGGCCTGCTTATTCTATGCCCAGATTTTGAAGATCGCAGAAGCACTGCATCAGCTCACGTAAGCCACACCGGAGCAAGCGGGCACGCATCAAGCAAATTGTATAGGAAAGCATTAGCAAGTAGGGCAACAAGCCTCGCTTAGGTAAGCCCAAGTTTAATTCAGGTTGTGCAATAAACTCGGAATTGATTAAGCTGTTCTTATGACCAGACATAAGTGCATCTTGAAATTGAAGCGCTTCTTTCATGTATATGGCCATGTGAAAAACCGAAGGCGATCTGCGCACACATATGATTGCACTACAATTTAGGCAATTATCCATGAACGCAAATCGAGACCCGCCTTGCCTTCGGGTATCCTAGATCACGTGCGTAGCGATTTCCATCCATCAAGTTGGTGAAATCATTTTATTCTTTGTATGGGAGGTTTGGAGTAAGACACTGATATCAGCACTGTAGATTCCACTGGCCAATCTTATGGAAGTCGTGTCAAATGATCTCCTTTTCACTTTTTTGCTGCCTCACTTTCGTATATGGCTAACGTTTTGGAGAATATAAAGGGGACGTTTAAAATTCGTTTCGACGATTTTAAGAACTATTCTTCATTCCACAACCCAGTGCCGCGAGGTTTATGGCCGATATCTCCACAACACTGCTGGGTCAAATTTGACATACCATACATCAATTGACTTGTCTTTCTTGTCGGTATCATTCTGTTATCTTCATTTTTCGCGTAAGGCCGGCACAACAGATCCCTTTCTCGAAACCCATTTCATTTCGCCACGGTGTTCAGTGCAGTTTACACGTGCGCGATGCATTGCGTCATTTCAAAATGGCAGCCATTTCGGCCGTAAACACAAACAGTGACCGGCAAAAATGACAAATCGATTGATGTATGGTATGTCAAATTTGACCCAGCCGTTCCGGAGATATCGGTCATAAACCTCGCGCCACTGGGATGTGGAATGAACAGTTAGTACATGTATTAAACTTTCTGAATCACAGGTTGAATAGGTACTAAGACTTTCATTGAAGTCTTCCCTTTGGTCTCAATTTAAGGAAATGGAGATGCAAAAATGTCTACTTGTCAAGCAAAGCGCTGTGACTATGTTTGTATCAAATTAGTCTCGTACTCCGCAGTATTTGTGTATGCCATTGACCCACGAGCGGTTGGGATTGTTGCTGAGCAGTACATCGTTTCATGTGTAATAGTCTGAGTCAAAGATTATTTTCAACGATCGAGCCATTTCCACCGATACCACTTTGGAAGTTTGAGTCACAGGAGAATGGAGGACACAACGACCAGGGCGAGCCTTGCCCCGATGGAATGCTTCTTTTCATATCGGTATGTCCCGTTGGCTACAGCGGGTTTCTTTGAGGTAATTAAATTTGTGATTGAATTCCCGCTGTTCGTCTTCGTGGTCGTGTTTGGGGTGATCGGTAATGTCCTGGCCTACGTCGTGTTGGGGAGAGAGAGGCCGTTTACTTCGACTGCGGTACTTTTACGTGCCCTTGCAATGGCTGACACTCAAGTTTTGATCTCTCAGCTCCTGAGTTACACATTCCCACGACTAACACGTAATTTTGGTGTCTTTCCCACTCTAATGGAATTACTCTTTCATCAAGGATTCCGTTATTTGTGGACAATTATTTGGTTTGCCAAGACTATGTCTATCTACATCACGATTTGCGTAGCGACAGAGCGTTATGTCGCCATCTGTAAACCGCTGCGGGCGGCGTCTCTGTGTACAATCAGGAACGCTCGCCTCATGGCTCTGGGCACCGTTCTTTTCTCTTTGCTCTTTAACGTGGTCATAGTCTTTACCTCGGACACAAAATGGGTGTACGACCCATGCACGAATTCCTACAAAGCTATATGGAGGCCTAGTGCATTGTACAACAGCATATTCTTTCTCATCACCTACAATGTCGTATTATACAACATCGTTATGACCTTGATACCCATGTCATCTCTGATATTTTTCACTTTTTGTCTACTAAGAGCTCTGAAGCATTCAGCAGCCATGAGTCGGACGGCAAGTAGGGGACAAGTGGATGCCAATGTCAGGTCAATAACAGTTCGGGTGTTGGCGGTTGTCATTGTTTTCATCACACTGGAGCTCCCTAGCGCCATAATTCAGATCGTTGGTGTTCTCCCAGGTATAAATTTTCGTATTTACGGAGTGTTTCTGTCACTTTCTTATTTTCTTACTATGGTTAATAGTTTTGGAAATTTTTATATATACTGTCTTACTGGGGGAAGGTTTCGACGAACATTAAAGCAGATATTCGTCGGGAACAGGGAGCTGAAGTAGCTCGTCGAGTGAAATATCGGATTGTCATCACGCTGCCGGTTAACGCATCGGCAGTGTGATGGCTCGTCCTCTTACTTCCTGGCTGGCTTCAGCAACATACTTTATCCTCGCCTCTAAGAGGTCAGTCCAGAGTACTCATGTCTAGGCCTTTGTTCCATTCCATAATTGGCGCCAGTGCTTCGTTCTTTGTTCGACCAATCAGACCGAGGAAGTTTGTTGGAATATTGTAATCACAATAACCTGGCATTGCCTAGACTTGCCTAGAAGGTGTCACTTTCTGGACATTAATGAATGACCTCTTACAGGCGAGGATAAAGTATACAGTAAACTCGAGTTTAAACCACCGGTTCATAAGCACACCCACAATCGAAATGGGAGTGAATAAAACATAACAACTATTATGCTGAATGGCTGGAATTGCTTGTACGATCACAACCACGTGATGGAATGAATAGTTGCTTAAGGCCTAGGGTGAAACTGACCCTACTTTGGGTGTGCTTATGAACACAATGAACCGGTGGTTTAAACTCGAGTTTACTGTATATACGCCGTTTAACATATGCCATGTACGTAGGTGCGTTCACACTGGTCATTTAAATCGTCTTGAAATCGTCTTAAAGTGTTAAAACGGTTTAGGGTGCCACACTAGACGGTCTTTAAAACGCTCTCAAACAGTTTTAACGAGACCAGTTCTTGAGGTGTTTTCAAGTCGACTTCAAACAGGTTCATTTTTTTTTCTTCGGGTAAACTTTCGTGCTGACAAATTCCCCATCGGCCGGCAAATAAAAAGTGTTGTACGCATGCGTAGCAGCTTATCCATGGGCGCATCCATCTTGGATTTTAATTGACCATACCGTTTATGGATGGCAGGCCAGTTTAAAACGATTGCGAAATCCTTTCGGAATACACAGTGTGGCGCGAACAGGCGCGGGTGAACTCAAAACGTCCTCCGTAAAACGTTTTGCGGAGGACGGTTTCAAACCGGTTTTAGTGTGAACACAGCTGTGTCTGTCTGCCACGCCTTCATATCTTAGTATCTCCTTTAACAGCTACAGTCCTGGTAACACATCCTACCCCTAGGTTTGTCAACCTGGGCAATCCAATGAGCTAATCATTTTCAACATCAGATGCCTCCATCTTGATATTTTGTCTGTCACGTTTTTATCTGATGTCATAACTCGTCTCCTTTAGCACCTAGAGCAAAAGAAACAAGTTCTACCCTTAGGTTTTCATACCCTAGGAATCGAATGGACTGATTACTTTTGATCTGAGATGTAGGGGTCATCGTGATATCAATATCACAAATTTAATATTTTGAGATAAACTTGCCATATTGTCAACTGAGCAACATGAAACAAGTCTTAGTTCATGCCTGCTTATCCAAGGACTCGACTGTGTTAAAATTCTCAGCCTCACGTGTCCGGGTGATTGAAATATCATGAGATTTTGATATATCAAACACTGGAATGGCTTGACCCAGAGTACTTGATATGTACCTCCCTCTAGATGATCTTTACGTGCGCGTCAGATTTCGGCCTGATTTGACTTCCAATATGGCATAACCCGAAAATCATCAAGTGCTACAACTCAGGAATGACTTGACCTATACTGCTTAAATTCGATACGTGGCTCCCTCTGGATAATCTACACGTGCATGTAAAATTTCGGCTCGATTGGACATCCCATATGGCCGCCAGGCATAACCCCCAAATCATCAAAGTCCTGTATCTCGGGAATGACTTGACCCAGATTGCTCTAAGTGATATGCACCTTCATCTGTCACAACACTATTATGTCCAACCATGTGAGCACTTGGTCCATTGACCATTTCATTTTTCAAAATGGCGATGTCCGAAATACAAAATAAAACAAAATATAGTATTTCGGACAAAAAAGGTTCATACATCACGAAGGTTTCCGATGGCGTTTTCATACTTCGTTTAAAAAACGGCAAAAGATTTCGAGGAGCAGATATGTTGCTGCAGTTGAAACGAAGATCACGTGATATACTACTGCAATGAACATGACATTCGGATCACTTGCAACTCCTGTAGACATATATTGCATTTGGTTCATCTTCGAAAACTAAAACAACTCGGCCAAGCAAATCAGCAACCATGATATATGGAACAGATGTCCTATTGAAATTACTGTAGGGCATTTTGTACTGAAAGATTGAGATGTCTGAAACATGGCCAGCATTATTCCTGATCACGTCGACTCTGTTGAATAAGTGACAATCTTTAATTCTCGAGCCGAACATGTAGAAGTAGAAGCTTGAGCCATCCTTTGACCAGTTCAATGGCATAAGTGTCATACGGACAGCACGTGGTTTTGAACCTTGTTTCTCCATGAAGAAGTAATGGTGTGGGTCTTTGATGGAAGAGATATAGATAAATCTCTGAAAAAAACACAAATGTAATGAATTTCATGCTGTATGAGCAGCGGCGCTTTATCATCTACCAGAGGCTTTTCGTACGACCATCCCCGTCGTGGCGCCAATGAACTCCTCACCTGACTTTTACGCACTGGTGACAGTCTCAATCGCAAAAACTACCATCCAAACTTATTAAGGGGGCGGTTGTGGAAACCTACAGCGCCGTCAATAGTGCGGCGGTGGAAGGTTGAACTGTTTTATTTATGAATAACCATGTATTGTTAATAAAATTAGGCGTGAAGGACAAGCTGATCATGGTTCGCTGCCAAAACCTACAATGTTTCAAAAATACTCTCTATCCGGAACTTTAAGACCAGACAATGGGGAACTTCTAGGCCCGCCCAAGTCGCATTCACCCTAGTAAAAAGCCTATTGTACCATTTGGTCAATCAACCCCAAGCTCTGCTCGACGGCGCTGAAGTGAATGGTTGATGAACATGAATTAACTGGTTGGGGCGGAGCACTTTGGTCTTAAAGTTCCGGATAGAGAGTATTGTCCAGCACAATGCTACCCGGTGCGCGGTTGTGCGCATATGCCTATTTTAATGACAATAAGGAGGTTACTTTCATAGCCCGCGTATTTCGAAAAGCGTAGGCGTGTTTAGGCCAAAATATGACAATTTTGGGAAGACAATTTTGGGAAGACTTTTCTCTTCCATCAGGCATCGCACTTCAGTGGTTTCTTTTCATTTGGCAGCAGTATATTTAGTCAGGTCAATATATGGAAAATACCCCTTCAACCCCCAAAAAATTGCTACAAAAGGTTTTTCAATTGATTCTGGTAGGTTTTAGTGTACTTTTTAACATACTAAAGGTTTACCAAAGTTGGACCCCCGGAAAAGTGTTTTTTTCAAGATGGCGCCCAAGATGGCCGCCGAAACCTCTGACTGGCCATAAGTTTGTAACTATCAACTCAAATTTGATGATCTTGGTGTCTATCCCAAGGTTTTCGGGGGCAAGGAACAGAATAAAACAATAAAAAACAATGTTGGCCCATTACGTAACACGGAAATCCAATATGGCGTCAAACATGGCCGCCGACACCTCTGAATGGCCATAAGTCTGTAACTATTTACTCAAATTTGATGATCTTGGTGTCTATCTCTATGTTTTTGGGGGCAAGGAACACATTAAGGCCATTAAAAATGACATTGGACCATTACCTAACAGGTAAGTCCAATATGGCGTCCAACATGGCCACTGGCACCTCCATTGGCCAACTGTTCATCATTCAAATTTGATGATCTTTGTGTCTATTCACAGGTTTATGGAGGCATGGAACACAATAACACAATTTTGGATGTCACTGAGCTATTGAATCATTATGAAATTCAATTCATGACCATCAACTGTCAACCATCACCTATTACGCAAACACCTTTGTCCATAAAATAACTTTTAGAGCGTTCAGTTTTGAGTGTCATCCTCCTCTTCAGTATCGACCTCTTGAGTGTTGTTTGGATTGTCACAGTTTTCGGTTTGGCAAGGGCCACATGCAGCAGCGCAAGGGAGTCCATAGCGTCTGCAGCTGCATCGGGAGGATTTGCAGCAGCGCAAGGGAGTCCATAGCGTCTGCAGCTGCATCGGGAGGGATAATTTTCAAAAGTAAGCGGTTAGTCAGGCCACGGACCTATATACTGAAAGTATACAGGTCCGTGGTCAGGCGCGCATTCTTTTCGGTCATAATTGGAATTAACTGATCGATTTCTTGCTTCCATCCCCATTCAGTTGGGTTCATTTCATTTGCCATCCCCATCCATACCATAATTTGGAAGTACACGCATTGGCTGGGCTATGGAATCTTGTGGCAGGGGAAGTTGAGGGAAGTCTTTCAGGAGTGACAAATGCTTTAGCAGTTGGTGGCACTTTCTTGGTGAAAATGATATGGAGCAGAGATGACAGCGTGTCATTAGACTTGCCACCAAAGAGATCAACCATCAGGTCTTTGCCCAGTTCCGATAGTCCTCCTGATATTTGTTTTGAAGGATGAATGCACTAGCACAGGACTTCATGACAGGATCAGATTTCACTAATTTCTGGAAGGCTGACTTTTTTCCGATGCAGAAAATCCTTGAAGTTGAATCACAGCCTGAGTGGGGATGTACAAAGAGCAACTCATTACACACATCGTCTCCATGTCATTCAGTCACCATGGGATGCCGACGTTGATACTGTTAAGGCTGCTGTTGAACGATCCCGTCACTGCACCACAACGTTGGTCGGTGAGGATACAGATTTGCTGATCTTGCTCCTTACTCCAGAACAGACAATGAGATCATCTATTTCCGCTCACAGCGTATAACATTAACCTGTTGAAACAAATTTTAGGAGAAATCTGATCCTGTCATGAAGTCCTGTGCTAGTGCATTCATCCTTCAAAACAAACATCAAGAGGACATATCGGAACTGGGCAAAGACCTGATGGTTGATCTCTTTGGTGGCAAGTCTAATTGATACGCTACCATCATTGCGCCATATCATTTTCACCAAGAAAGTGCCACCAACTGCTAAAGCATTTGTCACTCCTGAAAGACTTCCCTCAACTTCCAACTGAATGGGGATGGAAGCAGGAAAACGATCACTTAACTGAAAAGAATGCTGCGCCTGACTAACTTTTGAAAATTATCCATTGCAAATCCTACCGATGCAGCTGCAGACGCTATGGACTCCCTTGCGCTGCTGCAAATCCTCCCGATGCAGCTGCAGACGCTATGGACTCCCTTGCGCTGTTGCAAGTCCTACCCGATGCAGCAGCAGACGCTATGGACTCCCTTGCGCTGCTGCATGTGGCCCTTGCCAAACCGAAAACTGTGACAATCCAAACAACACTCAAGAGGTCGATACTGAAGAGGAGGATGACACTCAAAACTGAACGCTGCGTAATAGGTGATGGTTGACAGTTGATGGTCATGAATTGAATTTCATAATGATTCAATAGCTCAGTGACATCCAAAGTTGTGTTATTGTGTTCCATGCCTCCATAAACCTGTGAATAGACACAAATATCATCAAATTTGAATGATGACCAGTTGGCTATATGGAGATGCCGGTGGCCATGTTGGACGCCATATTGGACGTACCTGTTAGGTAATGGTCCAGTGTCATTTTTCATGGTCTTAATGTGTTCCTTGCCCACAAAAACATAGGGATAGACACCAAGATCATCAAATTTGAGTTAATAGTTACAGACTTATGGCCACTCAGAGGTGTCAGCAGCCATGTTTGACGCCATATTGGATTTCCGTGTTACGTAATGGGCCAACATTGTTTCTTATTGTCTTAATGAGTTCCTTGCCCCCGAAAACCTAGGGATAGACACCAAGATCATCAAATTTGAGTTGATAGTTACAGACTTATGGCCATTCAGAGGTTTCGGCGGCCATCTTGGGCGCCATCTTGAAAAAAACACTTTTTCGGGGGTCCAACTTTGGTAAACTTTTAGTATGTTAAGAAGTACACTAAAACCTACCAGAATCAATTGAAAAACCTTTTGTAGCAATTTTTTGGGGGTTAAACTATATTTTCACCTGACTAATTTGTGCGCAGAGCCCAACGTTGAGATTTTTTCACTATTCAAGAGGATTCGGGAGTCCGGAGATATTCAAAAAGTTCATTTTTGACCAATTTTTGGCACAAATTACATAATTATCATTACTAAGAATTAGAATTTGCAAATTAACTCAACGTCGGCACCTGCACATATGTATTCCCCAACATTTTGTGGAGGAGCCTGATAGCCTAGGTTCACGCCCGCTTAGCAAGCGGCAGGTCCCGGGTTCGAATCCAGCCCGGGCCATATGGGATTTAATTCCCGGCTCTTCAGTCCGTCATTACCGGAGGGAACAAAATAAAAAAAAAAAATTGTAATCATTTGATTTATTTTATTATATTTGTCAAAACATGTAACAGGCGGACTTAAAAAAAATAAAAAATGTACAAAAATATAAAATTCATGACACTTTGGGGCCAATTTGTAGCGTCAAACCTTTCTGCATGTTCTGGTAGTTTGTGCACTCAATGTACATGGGAACGGGAATGAATGTTACAACCCCTGTAAATTATTTTCGTCGGGAAGGTTCGTCCAGCATGTCGGCGGTGAAATCATAAAGCGTTTTTTTCATTATTTTTTATTTTCTTGACCGGGTAATCAGTTTGTGGCAGGCGGCATAAAAATAACGGCATTTTTAAATTATTTTTATTTTCCAAAATCGGAAAAAAACAAGTGCGGCGGATCCGTAAACCAATAAATAATTGTGGGTTTACGGCTCTGATGAATGTACAGTATCACTACGTTAATGAGTGTCCGCCATACAGTGGACAGTGTCATACGCGGGACGTTGGGCATTCTCAGTCATTTCAAATGATGTAATACGAAAAAGCCTGCGTCCACAGGGGCGCAGCTAGCTTTTATACCCTATAGGGGCAAAATTTGATTGAGTCTAGAGAACGATTTCGGGATTTTGGTGGGTCCTCCCCCAGAAAAAAAATTGAAAATTTACATCCTATCGGATGCATTTTCCCCACATCGGACACCAAAATAAATTCACTTGATGAGGGGAAATGACCGTTTAGAGGAAAAAAATTATTTTGTCCCTTTTTGCTCGGCCCCGCTAGCTGCGCCCCTGCGGTTCGAAATAAGTATACTGAATGACGAACATTCCCAGAAAACCTAATCAGGCCCGATTGTTATGTATTGGGTAATGGACTGCTGTTGTCAACGTGGCATTGGGCTGGGTTTATTTATAGCTGCGATTCCATAAGACTTCCGTTACATAGAAGTATACGGTATACGAAAACACCGATTAACAAAGGCTTCCCGAGGATTCACGACCGTGAAGCCATAGTTAATCGGCGTTTTCGTATACCGTATACTTCAATGTAAAGGAAGCCTTAGGCCGAGTTTACATCGGATGACACGCAGCACGAACACGCAGGCGAACAAAGGTTTCATGGGGATGAATCCTTTGTGGAACCATTGTTCGCCTTCATGGGCGTGTCGCGTGTCATCCGATGTAAACCCGGCCTAAGGCTTCCCTTACATAGAAGTATACGGTATACGAAAACGCCATTTAACAAAGGCTTCAAGTGGATTCACGACCGTGAAGCCATTGTTAACCGCGGTATTCGTATACCGTATAGTTCTATGTAAAGGAAGCCTTACAGCTTTTATATCCGGTCTTAATAGTACCGGTGTAATGTTTTTCACTGCCCCCCGTTTGCCAGTGCCTCCCAACAAAAGATTGACGGAATAAGCCGCGACGTGACAATGGGGGAGGCACTGATCAACATGTCTTTCTGTATTTGAGTGTCCGCCGAACAATAAAGCGGGCATTGTCATACGGGAGGCATTCTCATACATTACACCTGTGTCTATCCGCATATAAATGAGACCGAATATTTCACGGCTTGCGCTTCCACTACTGGATTTGAGTTTAGTAAGTTCGGCTACAGATGGCGATACGTGGAGTGAACCACGTATTGTTCTGGTACTTTTGAGCATGCGCAATGTCGCAAGCGATCTTAAGCCAATCCACAAGAGAAAACACCGTTCTTGATCGGCATCTAATTTAGATTCCGTGTATACTCGGCTAATCCATCCGAGCTTAAGGCGGGGGGCTACCTATAGCGAGCTCATTCCCTAGTGGCAGTCCACGGAACTGGCCTTTGTACGACCAGTCATTCACATTCAGATTAAAGATAATATATCACGGATATTTTCGCGGGCCACGAAATTCATTGTTTATTTACATTTTGTTTGTTTATGTCCAGGGTTTCTTTGTCTTATGAGCAAATTGTTGGTGGCATGCCCCTCTAGAAATTCTGTTGATTCCCAAAGTATTCATTTTGGTGGGTTGGGTTTCTTTGTCTTATGAGCAAATTGTTGGTGGCATGCCCCTCTAGAAATTCTGTTGATTCCCAAAGTATTCATTTTGGTGGGTTTTGTCCCAAAACTCCAAAATAACATAATGTAAACATTCATGTTTACAAACATTGAATGTAAACAATGAAGTCGTGATATATTATCTTTAAATCCGATCACCCTGATATTCTGTTTTCGAAAACCAATCTTCAGTGTACACCCCTCCGCATTAATTTATCTACACCTCATTTTTTTGAATATCTTGTGAACAAATTGACCAAATTTGATCGGGTTTCTGTTATATGAAATTTCCATGCCTTGGTCACATTATTCCAACTGTTTTGAGTGATTGCTTTTACGCCAACATTATGTAATCAGCTGTCAAAAAAGGCTCCAAAATCAACATTTTTTATTTTGTGTGAAAATCTTCCGATTCCTGCGATACATTTTGAAAACACCCATAAAAAATAGTCCTGTTAAAGTTCCATTCGGGAAATCATAACAGTTTTTGAGAAAAAACGTTTTTCCCCAGAAGCTTTGCCGTGACCTGATTGCAATGGTTGACACAGCCCCTGTTCAGACTACGACCACGTCATGAATAATAAAGTTTTCGTCACGAAACCGCAACATGTGACCAGCAGATCATGTTAATAATTGAGCTACGTGACCAAATTAAGCAGATGACGCGTAGGTTTATGAATGAAAACTGAATTCCTTATGGACAATGGTCAATTGAAATACCCATGTTCAAGTCAACAGGCCAATAATAGGCCACAAGCGCAATAGGCCTTAGGCCAGTCATTCACATATTACGCCTACATCCAACCTCGCCAGAGGAACAATGAAAGAATGGACGAATCGGAAAAGCTAGTCGGGCGATCACAAAATTTTCTCGGACGAGGTATAAGCCAATTGACTACGAATAAGGACTTTAAAAAACAAGCCTTGCGATTGGGTGCTTACTGACTAGGGGACCATGGCACAAGTCAAACTTAAGCGGGTGATCCACTGTTGCGATATTGGCTTGAGACGGGGTTGCGTTCCCTTGCGATTACCTTATAAGGACTTCCGATTGCCATATAAGGTAACCGCAAGGGAACGCAACCTCGTCTCAAGCCGAAATCGCAACAGTGGATCACCCGCTTTAGTGTCATGAATTTGGCCTTTGGAAGCCATTGAAAAATGTCCATATCATCAAAAGTGCTGAATAAATTTACCAAGAACTTCCACAATAGTGTTTAACAAATGACTATCCTTATCTCCCGATGTTTTTAAAAATTTTCAGTTGAGAATAAAAAAGTTGACTTTTACAGCCATTTTTTGACAGCTGATTACATAATGTTGTCGTGAAAGCAATCACTCAAAACCGCTGGAATTATTTGACCAAGGCATGGAAATTTCATATAACAGAAACGCGATCAAATTTGGTCAATTTGTTCACAAGATATTCCAAAAAATGAGGTGTAGATAAATTAATGCGGAGGGGTGTACGTGCCGACCCTAAATCTTTTGGGTCGAATTCATAAAGGGGTTCTATCTTTAGAAACATCTTAGGCCGGTTCCAAGTATCATCAACCACTGTACTTGGAACCGGCCTAAGACGATTCTAACGATAGAACTGCTTTATGAATACGACCATTTGTGTCCACTGCGGGTATTGTTCAGCTCTGTCACTGGTGCTTTGGTCACAAATGGCCGAACAGAGTTTACTCAAAGCGCGCGAATAGTGCAAATCTACATAACAAAGAAGTAACTTGCCAGCGGTATGGAAATTTTCAAATTTTCCAAACAAGTTTTCTCTTTTGTGGACACATATATTTGAACAATTTCTTTTGGATGTTATTGCCATATGTGCATTCTAGGGCAACACGATCGCCTTTTTTGGATAGTTGGTCGGGAATGAAATATTTCAAAAACTGTAAATCGAGCCTTTTTTGGCATTAAATAGTTTATACCAATTAAATGGAAAGTACTTTCGTAAAAAACGGATCGTTAGGCCCTGCAGGCATCAGGCCTGTATGTTACAGACTATGTGAGAAACTGATGTGTCGCATACCAAGTCTGCAAAATTGTTTGCGAACTCAAATTTTGACAACTTGTTATAACTTAATTAACTCCATCGTAATTGGTCAAAATGAACAATTCTTTCACAGAACGGGAGCATAAAGGTTGTAACTAAAACATTTTGTTGACATCAATTCGTTACTTTTTGTCATGAATATGTTTGGACGCTTGTTTTCAAAGAGCGTTAATAAAGTCGGCATAGGTAGCCCCCCGCCTTAATAGATCCGCACTTATTAGAACCGGACTTATTCTGTAATGGAAGCAGAATAAGCCCGGACAAATACCGGCTTTTTTGTCGTGGAAGCGCAGCTATTATGTCTGCCGATAAAGGAATCGCTGCATTTATATTTGATGTTGAGGATTAATCGCTCTAATGTTTATCGAGAATTTACCTGTTTGTTTACAACCACATCCCCATTTTCGCTGATGGCAAGAGAAGGGTGCGCACGGTCAGTGCTCTCACCATGTCTCTCTAACATTCTTCCGGCAAAAGTCGCTACATATGAGAAACTCGGGGCTGTCCTCGAATCTTTATCCTGGAAAACATACTTTAATTGACTACTTAATACCACTGAATTGGTTTCACTTCTGTATTCTTGGAAGATTGATGTTCAGACGCGGATCCAGGGCGCGCGCCCCCTTGGACCAACAAATCTGTATGAAATGGTCCATGGACCATGTGCTCACCTGGGTGAATGTACCAGGAGAATACTTAGTAGATGACAAATGTGAATGACATGTTAAATCCAAATGTTCCAGGGCAAGCCTTGAATTCCAGGGTAGAACGATTGTGGTCAAAATTTCAAGGTCAAAACATTCTGGCTTGACAATTTATGACATATATGCCAAAGTCTATTTTACAAGATGCATGTATTTGCATTCCAATTGGGGAAAAAATTGCGGTACACATAGAGGGCACCTACATGTAGATAAATGATCAAAATGGCAACATTTTGAACTTGACCTGTGTGACCTTGAAAAGTAGGTCAAATCAAAAACCCTTTACATATGTCATGTACCCTCCTTAGATGCACCTATGACAAAAAGATTGGAGACAATCCAAGAGTTAGGGGACTTTGAGCATTGGTTTTGGCCACCTGGTGGCCAAGCCAAGAATCGAATTGGACCGAAAGTTGGTGTCGTAGGTCATCTGACATAGGGGTGCAGGCCTATTTTGTACCAAATCTCAGATCAAGAAAACAAGCAGTTACCTAATACCAAATGACAAAACTCTGAACTTTGACCTCTGTGTCCTTGAAAAGTAACTGAAGTAAAAAAACCCCGTTACATATGTCATGTATCCTCATTAGGAGCCGCCAATGATAAAATCAGGAGTTACTGCACTTTTTGTCTTTCCAATAATCAAAAATGGTGGCGTAGGTCATCTAACATAGGAGTTTATGCTCCAAGTTTCAGGTCAATAGCACTCGCGGTTATGAATTTTGAACTTTGACCTCTGTGACCTTGAAAAGTACGTCAAATCAAAATCCTTTATATATGTAATGTATCCTCATTAGATACACCTACGATAAAAATTTTGAGATGATCCATTTTGTTTTTTCGGTTTCTGCCACCTGGTGGCCAAGCTAAGAATCGAATCGGACCGAAACTTGGTGTCATAGGCCATCTGACATTGGGGTAACATGTACCAAATTTCAGATCAATAGCTCCAGCAGTTACGAAACGTGCAACGACGGACGAACACACTATCTATTTAAGTCTCAGGGCGAAAACTCCGGCAAAATGCCGAAGCGGTGAGGACAGAGTTGACAGCCTAAAGGGGGGGGGCGGGGGGGTTTTGGAAACACGAGGTCCCCGCCTGAGTGGATGCTGGACGGAATTAATTGTTACTTGTTAGTACATGCGTCTGACAGCATGGCCATTGCATGTAACCTTCTCTGCCTCTCCTTCAGTATTTCAGAAAGTGCTGTCCATCCACATTCGTATTCTAAGAACTCGCTCAGTTCACCGTTTGAATCATCGGACCTCTGCTCTGCTAGCGCTGGGCATTGAAAGACAAGATGTTGAATCGTCTCTTCTTTTTCGCCACATTGGAGGCAAGTTGGGTCACCTTCCAGGTTGAAGCGGTGAAGGTAGCATTGGGTTGGGAAGTGCTGCATCCTTAGCCGAGAAATGTTGACTTGGTCTTCTCTTGACATGTGTTGATATCTCACTCTGTTTGGTTCTTTCTGAATGTCGAAGTACAGCCTGCCACTGGAATCATTCCATCTTTCACACCAGGTCATCAGGCCAGGTCGTCACGAGAAATATTACCGTATAGTTTGTGGTTGAGGAAGATTTCAAGAATGGAGGAATCGATGGAGGAATCGAATGGAGGAACGGAGGAATCGAACAACAATCATCTCTGGATGGCCGGCCAGTGGAAGGTTTTAGCTGGTCCCTTAGGATGCATAAACTTAATCTTGTAGTCATCAAACTCTTCTGAGACCTCCTCCACCAAACCAATTCATGGGGCATTATCGTATCTGCACCACACAAAGTTCTGAGGTCTAACGACTAGAGGCATATCAGCACTGCCTTCATGTTCATTACACAAGGGTTCTTGAATTCCCACCAAGTCTGGGGGGAGGGTCACTTGTTCACTGAGTTTATAGACCAGCATCTTTTTCAATGAAACTGGGCTTGTTTATGATCCTGCTAAAAATGCAAGGTGATACCACAGCTGGACAAGGTACAAGTAGACTCTGTGTACATATTCTACACACTTCATACACATATCTACAAGGAGTCTTGAGGTGGGCCTCTATTCTCTCCCAATTTACTCAAGTATAAAAAAACCTCCAATTTTTTTACATGTTGTAGTTAACACATAGGGCTGTATTTTTCATAACGGTTTCAAAGAGGTTGGGCGTGTCCCACAGTGTCAATTTCAAGGTCAAAAGACGAAATTTGAAATTCTGGCTTTTCTGGCCATACTTTACATAAAATTGGAGGGGGTGAGGTTTCATAATGCAATTTTTGTGGGTGATCTGAGATGGACTAACCCTGTTATCGTTTTGTACGTGTATATCGAAGGACTTACCACCTGCTTTTCCTTAAATAGCTCCAGGTAATAACTATGATCTCTTTTCTCGTCTAAATACATGTATATCTTTTTGTACATTAGTAGAACGAAGAAAGCGGAATAGGAGGCCAGGTGAGAAACCAACCCTTTCCTCGGTCCCAGACTCGGCACAGGGGTGGGTGCAAGACTATCGTCAAGCAGTGGCGACGCTTTGATTGGTCTGTGGCGATCACAACACCGGAAATAGAGGTAACCTTTGAAGTGGGCCAGGAAAAAACGCTTAGGTTTATTCGATGTGAACCCCGTGTGATATGTTCTGAAAGTTAATTTCCCCGCTGGCCAACTGATTAAGTAAATGCAACCTAAATTCTGTATGATCCACACCATATCAAGTTCTTGAAATAATCCCGCAAGTGTCCACCTCGAATTGATTCGCAATCTTCCTTCCGGATGGAACACATCAGAATGCAATTTTGAGTTTTCCGATTTGAATATCGGCTGACGATGTAACCGACGAATGCCTAAAAAACAACTTCATCACATTAAAACCGTCAGAAGATAAACTTACTGGTAGTTGAATGAAAATTCGCTAGTGGGGCCTGGGAAGTACATGTTTCAAGTGGCAGATTTTGTAGGGATTCAGTTTGAGTTCTCTCCTTATTCTTTCATCAATGAAAAAATGGTCCATGGACCATGTGCTCACCTGTAAATGAATGTACTACAGAGTGAGTCAAAAAAACTAGACACGGGGTTTTCAAGTTGGTCCGTTTTTTTATGCCCCGACTCTCTAAAGAGGGGGGCATTATGTTTTAGCCCATTCCGTCAGTTTGTCGTGCGACGCCTCGTGCCCAGGTAGCTTTGGCCGTACACACATGTATGAACAACACACTGCAATATGGCACCTGGATGCCGATCTGAATGCAAAAATATGCGACATAGTGACAAACGTTTGCTGCTATTCAGTCTGATCGGCATAGCAGTGTCTTCAAATAAAAAACTCTGTTCAGTAAACATAATTCTGCATCGTTTAATGCCGATTGCTTGGCCAAATTTTGGTTGGGATCGACGCTGGACTGATTCCTTGGCTGATGCGGTAGCCTCAAAATAATCGTCGAGGTTGGTCATCCATGTTGGTGTGGAGTGTGACTCCTGCGCAGTCACCCACTGCGCATACGCTACGTAGTCTATATGCATAGCAAAGTCTGTCTGCCTGGAGTGTGTGGGCAATTCACCGATTGCCAAGATTGCTTCCGTGGCGATGTAGTGCCGGGATTGACGGCCTATTCCCTGCCGTTAACCTTTTAATTGATTCAATTTGGAGAAAATGCATTCACATTTAATAAAAAAAAACATACAGAGTTGTAAGGTTATTTATTTTAACGAATTCCGTTCAGTTATTTTGGTACGGCGGATTGATACGGTGAAGCTGCTTCCTGCTGGCGAACATAAACAAACACACGTGGTGATTGCTGGTGGTGAAATGGCGGAGTGTGATGTGTCGTTTCAGGCTGATTTATTGCTGGAATTTTGTGGGTTACTGCTGGTAAGTATCAAAATGTAGTTGATTAGTCCTGTGATGGTTTATTTACGAGATTTCTACGATGTTTGGCCATATGTAATGCAAGAGGAAATACTTGTTTGTGTGCATTTTAATTTCGAATTTCCTTGCAATTGGACTCGTATCATAACTTAGGGATGCTAGAGAGTCATTTGTGAGTTACATGTAGACTCAACATTTTCAACAGTCACTTCATATTTTATATACATGTGTAATAAAACGTATTCGATTTCACCAATTCTTGTATTTCCTTCTTTACTTCACCAATAATGCAACTACCGATAGTCAGAACAATGGGATCATCACCACTGGAGTTAAACTGATATGACATCAATAGATACATACACAGTTCATGGTCATATAACACCCTGATATTTCTCCACTTCAAGTCGGGGCATATGTACTGCTTTGCAGTGCTCTTGTTAGGTCATACAGGTCAAAGTTCCATTTTCCAAGGTGGCTTCTTGGCAGCGGTCTCTGAAGTCAGATCAGGCTAAAATTTGCTGTACACATGAAGGCTACACATGAAGGCTATGCGAGGGTCCGTGGGTTCGATTCTGGTAGGAAGCAATGTCTTTCACCTTAGAAACCCGATTTCTATTTCATATTCTTTACTTGTATCTCCTTTATTTGTGACCCCTCGTATAACATAAAACTGTTTGGGTTCGGAGATTGTTTGGACTACTCGCAGGGTACTGATGGACGCCTCGTTTAAACATGGGCCATTGAACCATCTTTTTTGAAGATGGGGATTTGGCCTAGTGGTTTAAGGCGTGCTGCCCGTTAGTGCTGGCGATTGATGCCTTATGCGAGGGTCCGTGGGTTCGATTCTGGTAGGAAGCAATGTCTTTCACCTTAGAAACCCGATTTCTATTTCATATTCATGAAAGCTACATAGATACATAATTCTTCAGATTCAGAGCATTCTAGTTGCAGTAGTTAACGCGCTATGGACGAATGCCTGATTTCCTGACGGCCATATTTGAAGTCCGATCGGACCGAAATTCGCTGTAGACATAGAGAGTGTCTAGATATACCATGACACCTAATTTGAGCAATCCAGGACAAATAGCCACGAAACGTGCCACCCAAAGGTGAAATTTGAACTTTGACCTCTGTGACCTTGAAAATTAAGTCAAATTAAAAACCCGTGTGATATGTCATTCAGGGCTTTCATTAACTTTTTTCCCTACCAGGGTCATGACTTCCACAATTTTTGTATGGAAGTCAATTTCGGAAGATGCTGGGGTCTTTAGACATCAGGCAGTTCGTTTTGGGGGTCATGACTCCTTGTTATAGTTTACTGGGGTCAAATCTTCCATTCGTTTACTGCTACCGGTACAGTGTTCGAGCCAGGAATGTGTGGTTGCCATGGTAACCTCAAAACCTTGGAACTACCCACATTGAAACGACCCAAATTGAAACCAGCCAGAATATTGAAACTGTCCAAAGGTTTAACAGAGGTCGTCAACTTTGGGGAAATCTCGGAAAGTACTACAGCTATCTTGTTGAGAATTTCATGGTTGACACTGTAGCTCATATCATTGATCATGACATAGGCCCCTAATTATGATAATATCAACCAGCTCCTTCTGTTGTTTCACTACTTAGTACTTTAGAGCTTTGTAGCGGAAAGCAACCATAAGCAGCTCGTTCCAAAACATCATTTGTGTACAGCCTGGACTATGTACTGTTACATCTGCCAGTGAAAAGTTAAAGTTTTTCATAGGGGATAGTTGAAAATGCATTATTTTTTCAGCGTTAATGGTGGGGTGCTATGATGAGGAGCGGGCATAGTCGTTATGTACACTAATAAAATAACAAAATGGACTGTGTTTATTTGTACCGGTGTACCCTATTCAAAGCCTTTATGGCCTGGGGGGGGGGNAATTGAAAAGTTGTGGCTGAACCTGAGTTCAAGATAATCTTCGTTGGTGCATACGGCCCATATGCGTTATCCAATTGGACAATATGATAATACATCCAGTAGTCTTGAACGTTAGTTGGGGTGTTGATATTTTTGGTGACTGAGAGGGGAATGTCGATGGCCGTCAGCTGCCCCTGCATTCAGAGAGACTTTAGTGAAAAGTCTCTCTGAATGCAGGGCAGCTGACAGGGATCTGTGGTTATAAGTATTTATTAGCAAATGCAGATTTGTAGGGAAATGGGGAGATATTCATCCTGCGAGCAAACGTTTTCAGCCCAAAAAATAAACAGAGAAACAGACACATGAAAAAAATTCCTATCGCAAGGCTCGAACCCGGCGCCCCGGATTCAGAGCCGGACGCTCTACCCATGTGCCAGCCGGCCACGTCATGGCGGTGGCTGCTCAATAAATGTTTATAAACATATCCCAGCTACTCAACATATTTTTATGATAATTAGAAATGACGTTACAAATCAGAATAATCTTCCAAAAATTGCATTTTACAACATCCACAGAGCAAGTCCCCAGCAAATCTGTCAGCATATCGCTACATATCTACGTTCACAGCCACTAAAAACGTGAACCAACCGTCCGGTATGTTCCATCTGAACATTAGACGCATTTCATCTATGAGTCCAATTCTATTGACTGACCCGTGAAAAGTCTTTGGCTAGCTTCGCTGTTGGCCGCTACGCGGCGCGTTGGGCCCTTGCGTCTAGTGAGGTTTCACAAATTTGACGAAACACGAAGTAGGAAATACGAAATTCAACATCATTTCCAGGACCTAATGTATTCCTGGAGATGGTTGCTTCCACAATGTCCCTGCATCCGGTGCGTCTTTTAGCATATCATGTAAGACCGAGAGAGTTATGGTGCATCTTGAATTTTTAAATTTCCAATTCGTATCTACGAAGTCGATACGAAGGATAAATTTCAAATTTTAATATACACTGTAACTCTATCGGTCTAATGCCATACGCTAAAAGACGCTATTGCAGCAGGCGATATTTGTGGTACTAACCATGTCCTGAAATACATTACGTCATGGAAGTGAAGTCCAATTTCGTATTGGGAGTGACTATTCGGCGAGCCCAGCTCTCTGTGCAGTCACTTTGTTTCAGCTTGGATAGCGCGCCGGGTTAAATAGCTATGCGCTGTGGCGACCAATGAAAATCGAGATTACAAAAAGCAAAATGGCGGATTCGAATGATCGCCCTTCCACTTCGATCAAATATCGGTGAAAAAAGAGCTGGGGCCTCCGGCTTATGCCAGTTTTTGACCTAGTTTTGTTGATTTTAAAAGAAACATGACTATTGGAGTTGTTATTTGACAAGGAAAATGCTTTCCAAACACAGAAATATGGTCTCAGATGGCAAGCAAACAATGAATAGTCATAACCATCGCTCAACATTGGCCAATGAAACCGCTGCGCTACCAGCTGTCTCGGTAGCTCAGTGGCTAGAGCGTTTGGCTAGTAAATGTTAGGTCCCCGGTTCGACTCCCGCCTGGGGTAATTTTTTATCACCACTTTTCCTGTCTCCTGTTTTTTTCTTTTGGCCTTTTTTTATCTGAAAATACTCTAAATCCACCGAACAAAAATGTAATCTGCTAAAATATGGACTTTCGTAATTTAGAAATTATTCGTACATGCAAAAATAGATATCTATTTTTGGTACATGTTATGTAGCATCACTTTTACTGCCGCGCGACTAATTCACTTTTAACCATGGCACAAGCAGAGAGGGCCACTCGCCAACACCTCCTCATGAATAATTAATGCGAAGTGGCTATTTATCAAGCCCGGCTCGCTGAACAGTACGCAAAATTGGGCTTAAACGTCGAGCTGGCCGTATTTACGGAACCAGGTGACAAATACACTACCATTGTCTTCAGTGTGTTGATTGGCACATTGCAAAGATGTTGGGCTTACACCCCTGAGGTCGAGGGTTCGATTCCCGTGTGGTCATAGTGTTTTTTCATTATTTTTCTTTTTTTTTCCTTTTCTTAGAAAATTATGTTGACTTTCCAAATTTCTACAAAGAACAACTGGTTAATTATTTTTTTCTTAGTGGTGACACTGATAAAATCGTCTACAGAATCGTTGCATCATCCTGGGCACACCCTGGTGTTCGGACTCACCGGCAGATTCTGACCCACAAACCCCAGCGGATTAATCTTCAGAACTGACGAAAACCGAGAGTTTGAAGCTAGGCATGCGACCACAGTGTCTAAGATTTGGGTCATCACGCAGAAACAAGGGTTGAAAAAAGGATAAATTGGCTTCGGAGACCCCCATGTTGCGAGCAATGAAACACCACCACACTGCCGACTTCCCAACTAAACAAGCTGAAGCCATTGCATATTCATGAGGAGGCCTGTCTTTATTACCAGCTCGACGAACAATGCCGATTTTGAAGCTTGCTTGTCAAGCTAGCTCGATAAATAACACTGAATCCACGTACTCCTCATCGAGCGGCTTGACAAATAAGACCGAAAGTAGTGCTTCTTCATCGAGCGGCTCGATAAATAAACCCGGTCTAATTAATGAGGCCCATCAGCTCGCTGAGCAAGGCTGAATTTGTTCACTGCACATCCATCCGGCTCGCTGTGCAACTGCGTTACACAAATCTGCTCAGAGAGCGGCTCGCCATCTAAGACCATCCGCGGATCGTTGCACAGAGAGCGGCTCGCCAAATAACACCAGCCTTTCGTATTTCGTGTTTCGTCACATTTGCGAAACCTCCCTATTGAAATTGGTCAGGCGGACATCGATTAACTCGCTCGATATTGGTGCTTTGTAAACTTACTGACAGTTAAACAGACAGCTTGCAGCCTGCAACTTCTACATCCGTTAAAGGCCTTACAGGATTTCTTACTCTTCGTGAACCTCATAAAACGTGGAAATGCATGAGACAGCCTAAAAGTATAACAGAGTATTCAGGATCAGTCGACACATGAAGAGTACGAAGACGCAAGAGCTATTACATGTATAGTGCTTTTCAGAATGTCCAGTCATTTTTGCACTCATTTGACCTTGCAATGGAACCTAACCACAAACCACAAATGCGCCAGTTAAGTGTGCATCATTGCATGATTATCTTGAATCAGAGTGCAGACCTGAACAAGGTCCTATTAGAAGTCGGTCAGCCATTTATTGGCATGCACACGTAACTGCTCAATATTAGTGGCTTGTGGTTTGGTTCCATTGCAAGGTCAAATGAGTGCAAAAATGACTGGACATTCTGAAAAGCACTTTATGCTATTATGCCAAGTCGAACATCGACCACGCAGCAGGACAAGTCTGTTTGATCCCCAGACTTCGTCCTCTCTGAGCATCTTCACTGAGTTCAGGTCAAGACTCGGCTTCTCCTCCCTTGACCTTCACGAATTAAGCAAACCACGGGCCGTATTTTAGAACGTTCCTTAACATTAAGGTCCGCCTTAAATCTATTGTTCTCGATGGTTTTACAATAGACTTTAAGGTCGACCTTAACGTTAAGGAACATTCTAAAATACGACCCCATATTCCGTGTTCAAGGATTTTTCCCCGGTACCAAAAATAGCAACCAATCACGGCAAAGCTTGCATCGGCAGCTCGGATATAATGACAAGATGGCGGTCGGTGAAACTTTATTTGAATACAAATTCTCCGTGGAAGGACTTACACGTACTCAAAAAGAAGCCGCTTAGGCAATACTCGTTGGAGACTATTTGTTAGTCTGTTGTAGGACTGGCAGTGGGAAGTCAGTACCAGCAGGCTAGTGTTGTTCACTACGAAGTTGAACGGCGTACTCGTATGAATAAATTATCGCAAAAGAACCGAGGCTTCTGATTGGTCGCACGAGAAAATCCCAAAGCGTTGAACACGGAATCTGGTTGCTTGCTGCAGAGTGTACAGGTGTAGGAAGAGGTTAGCGATTTCTACACGATGTATTATGCAGAATGTCTCTGAGTGTCTGTCATGTCTGTGAAAGATTACAATTTCGCAAACCAGGTGTGAAAGGAATCCAAGTCCCCTGGAATCAAAGTCCGGTCTTATTGTTCAGCGATGGATTAGAATACATGTACATGTATAGTCTATGGCTAGAGATACCATGACCATTCGAATATAACCTTACAATGCGGGCTATTGCTTGGCGGATCTGCATTCCTAGGACGCCGATTCCTGTCACACCTGCGTGGTGTCCCCCGACAATGCATTTACGGATTAAGCGGCACCATTGAATTGGAGTTTGGAGAGGCTGTTTTTTTCTAGAGTGTAAACAGGGCGAGAACGAGGCTATACTCACCAAGAATGAAGAGAGCACGACAAGAGCCTCGAACCCGATGGACACGCGATACGTGGGGCGTTCCTATAGCCGTGTGACCAAACCAGTCTAATCCTCCCGTGTAGGCACACCGCCGGCATACAGTATGCCACAGCCTGGAAAAGAGGGTTTGAGCTGTTTTGGTTTGGGTAACTGTACTCTAGGCCTATTCTTTTGAATAATATTGCAGTCTTCACTCTTGTAAAATTAGGCACGGGCAGATTTCTTCCTGTCTACGTCATCAGTAGGAAAGTCTGTTTTTGCAGAATCTAATTTAGGTAAGATTTCCCGCTGCCATCCAAACAAACATCGCACAGCATCTTGACGAATGCAAAGACAAAGAACACCATGTCCAAGAAGTCTCAGTCTGGCTCCACCACCAACAGCCCCTCTATAAGCTGAACATACAATAAATCGGTCAAGTCCACCATTCTCTCATTCGCTGTCCAGTTAAATGTTTCGGGTCGACGTTTCTATTCTCCTCAGTTTGGTCACCGGCTTTTCACAAATAAGCACGCAAATATCCCCAGAGATTTACATACCCGAGCACGGTGTCTCCCGCGCAATCTGTGTCTAGCTTCGCAGGTTCTTATGTTAATAAAGTACGATCCATCACAATGACCTTGACATCCACAGTGCGTCCCGACCCAGCCTTTTGGGCAGTAAGAATGTGATCTGGCGTCATCCGCCAGTGACGACCACTTGCCAAAGTGTACTATAACGGAAATAACATCGATTCTGGGGCGTTAGTGGCAATAATGTGACCGTGTACAACCTTCAAATATACATTTGTTAGGAAGCGAAGGTTTAATTGAAACTACATGTAAAGTAACATGAATAAAAACCTGTAAAAACTAATAAGCTCGAGAAACCCATGATTTTGTCCCCTATCTGGACCCGTTTGCCATGGATTTCTTTAAATGGGTATAATAGAGAATGGGTCCACATGGTACCAGGAATTTGTTCTTCGGGTATGAAACGAACAGGTCCTTAGGTTCCACTAGATCTCTCTCATATCTCAACGTACGTAGCATTACGTCTACGTTTCGGAACTGTAAGCTTGGCGCTAATTGGTTTACAGACACGTGACTGACGGCGCGAAAGCATGGGCCTTTTGTTCAGTTAGGTCCTACCGCTGATTGGTGGTGGCAGAGCGGTCAAGCGCGAGGCTGGTGTATTGTGAATAAAAAGAAGGCGGAGACATGATGGTGTCACAATAACGATCATTACAGGGCCTAACCATGCTAACTACTCACGCAGTGACCAGTTCACGTCCTCTCATTCTTATTTAACATTACGCAATATCTCAGTGCGGAGAGTGTAAAAACTTTTAGGTGCGGAAGAATTTGTCCATATTCACGAAGACATGGCTGATGAAAGACACACCGAGGGGCCCGAGTGCGAGTTGAGAGGTTGCTGTGGCTGAAATCTGTCTCCTTCGGGAGGGTTATCGCCACGATTTCTCCAGTGAATCTCCAAATAATCAATCTCATGCCGAGAAGGGGTTGCAAAAAGATCTTCCCTCATTTTTTGGGGCGTTATCTTGCCTGGTCAGAATTTCCTCTATCAGCGGGATTGTTAGAGGGGGAGGAAGTGGTAGAACACATCCTAGGGGCGGAAGTGGCGGGATGGCGGAGGTACGGGTGGAGGAATAAAGCGCAGTCGAATTCGGTCCATCTCTCACCGCCAACGACAAGAAATAAAGCTAAACTACACCTTGATCAGTTGCCAAGAATTAGCCCTGCTTGGGGCCGATTTATTGGACGTTGGCTAAGCTACCCATTTGTTCAACCAAAAATAGATAGGCATGCGAAAAGTGTGCAACAAATTTTTCATCAAAAAGCCCTTTTTGGATGGATAGTAAGCGCAAAAAAGAGCTTAGAAAACGGGGCTTTTTGGTGAAAAATTTAGTTGTACATTTTTGGCATGCCTATCTATTTTTGGTGGAACCAATGGTTAGCTTAGCCAACGTGTATTAAATCGCCCCTTGATGATTCAATAAAATGTTCAAGCACAGTCAAGGTCTGCAGAGATCAAAAGGGCTGTTGTGGTTGCGCAATGTGAAAGAAGACAATAACTATTGCTTGAATGTGCCTAGCCGCCACCAGAGAGTGCAGTTTGATCGCACTCGCTGCTCATGAATAACTGACCCGCCTACCATTGAAGAACGGCTCATAACTGAATTATGTGCAGTGGTCACATGTCGGCGCTTGACCATTCACTGGCCGTGTACTATCGGGCATTGTCATAACGTCTACGTTCGTCCTTAGGTCTACGTACGTTGAGATATGAGAGAGATCTATTGACCCATAATGACCAGTTTCGTAGGTCACTTTGGCCCATCTACGATATTGCTACCCGTGGGGTGTTGGCACCCATGGGATAGGGGACAAAATGAACCCATTCCCATGGGTTTCTCGAGCTTATGATGAGTTTTTACAGTGATTTGTCATTAGAAGCACACTCTTGACTCCGATTAGCATTCGGCAAACGCTTGAGTCCAAATCGGTTGAAACTAGTAGCACAGAGAACGCCAACTTTGCAAGCATTTTCTAACGCCAAGTGTCGAACTTCGTGGTTCCATCAGCACAGAGGTTTCGCAAATCGGACGAAACACGAAGTACGAAATACGAAATTCAACTGCACTTCCAGGACCTAATGTATTTCTGGAATGGTTCGTCCCAGCAGGGACATTTAATGTCCCTGCTGCCAGTGCGTCTTTTATCATATCATGTAAGACCGAGAGAGATAATGGTGCATCTTGAATTTTTAAATTTCCACTTCGTAATAGATACGAAGTGGGGTGGCAAATTGATTAGGACCAGCGTCACTTTCATTTCAAAAGTTTTAACCACTATACTGGGTCCATATTCATAAACATACTTAAGCCAAAGTGTGATACTTATCTTTTGTGTTGAACAAAGGATGTGTGTCACCCGTAGACTTAAGTAGTTTTATGAATATGGGTCCTGGAGCCTATTGAGGTAGCGGGCTAAGTTCCTATTACTGGCGTACTTTACTTGTGGGCTTATGTGCCGTTCACAAAATAATACGTACCTCTTGCCCGACAATCTGAAACGATAAATAGAATAGTGCCAGGCGTGATTATTTCTAGTTCACCTCCTCACACAATTTATGGATTTTATTCTGCAGCGTTCCAGCGTTGGAGGGGAGTCAAATCGGTTATTGTATATCAATACCTACTCCCTACATTTTTTTGGGAATCCAATGGCTTAATAAGATCCAGAGCCAATAAAAGCGCAGTACAGGCAGGAATTGAGTTGTACATGTATTTCGGGATAAATGCCCCCTCCCAGAGATGTTGATAGCGACGACCCTCACCTCAAAATAAAGTGCGTCGCGTGTGTTTTCAAGATGTGTTTCATAATCAGTGGGAAAAAGCGAAGAAAGTACCAAAGTTAGCATGCCTACCCATATTTATCATAAATACGGTGTTATACATTCCTGTTATTCCCGAAATCAAAACAATTGCAATAACAGTGTTCTGTCGAGGGAAGGTGGACCCGGTGAGAGTCGACTGATGCCTGTATCACGTGACTACATAAATCTGTTACCTTCACGCTAAACCTGTAAAATAAGCCAAACGACCCAGAACTTACTTTTGACACATTTTCGATATCTACGGCTGTACACGTAACCCGCGGTACATTCTGAAAGGATGTAGAAGTTACATAATTATTTTCACAGATATCTGGTCTTAATAATCACATGTTTTTGAACAAATGTACAGTACTCCTGCTTCCAAGCAGAATTATCTCGTACACCATGTATAATAGAATAGTCGAAAACGATACATTGTATAGGCCTATAAACATTTCTATCAACATGTATAGGATCTGCTCGGAACGCATTTCTTCTCGTTTAACTTCTGATCAACACGGCATTCTGAAAAAAGATTCCTTGTTATGTGATGCGTGACCCCGTGCGTGACACCCTTGATTGGTGTGATTTCATTCGATCGCATATCACCATATTTAACCCGATTGGTTTTGAACAATGATGAAAGCATCCAAGACCTTTCAAACACAGTGACTTTCAAAATAATGGTCACGACTTGACGGAAAAACATGTTAGTATGGCTACATCTCAGGAGTGAAATAAAAAATAATGTGCTTTATTCGATTGTTAATATAGCTCGATTTTTTGCAGTATATTCTGATACAAATAACTGAGCCAGCACCATGTGCCAAAAATTGGGTGAAAAAATATCGGGGGATCACGGGGTAATTTACAAATATCCAGTCAGTGGTTAATAACTTACTTATGACCGAGATTGTACATGTAGATACGTGCAAAGTTTCAAAGCAATAGGTCAAACCGTTACAAAAAGAGCCAATTTCGTAATTTCAGGTGAACTTTGACCTCTGTGAACTTGAAACGTAGGTCAAATAAAAAACTCGAGTACTATATCTTATGTATCCCTATTAGATATACCCATGATAAAAATCTGACAAAGATCCGTCTCTTGGGAAGGGAGAAACAGTACTTTCAGTGATTTTGGTTTTGGCCCCCTAGTGGCAAAGTCAAGAATCAGAGTTCACGAAAAGTTTGTCTGTAGTTGCTATAACCTAGAGGTACACGTGTACAAAGTTTCAACATGAACCATTATCAAAATATAGCCCTTTGAAATTTTTCACAAAACGCCCCCTGGAGGCCAAAATAGGAATCCAACTGTGGTCAAAATCGAACTCGATCTAGATCTTAGGTCCATATATACACCTACCAAAGATACAAAAGATTCGTCAAAAAATAAAGGCGCTAGAGCGCTAACGAACCAAAAGTTTACGGACGTACCGCCGTACCATCGTACGGACCGCCGTACGGACTGACGCACGACAGACCACCACTCAATGACCCCAACCACAACATAAGCCCTGCTGGGCCTTGCGGCCAAGCGGGCTAAAAACTAACCGAATGAACTGTAGACACTAGAGTTGTTGACAACCCATAACTGTTCGGAACGACCAAACTTTTCCCCAAATACGCCCAAAGTTATGATGTAATATGCCTAGTAATCACCAATCACGTCGTAATAACTCAAGCAGCGACATAACAACCAAGTGATCAATGGCATGAGAAAAATAATGATCGCAGACCTACTACGACAGGTGTGACAGGAATCAACGTCCTAGGAATGCAAGTCCGCCAAACAATGGGTCATATGGATACTAAAGACTAGCAAATGCTTTTACTTCAGATTTGTACAGCATTACCTAGTGCATTTGTATCGCAAAATTCAAGTAAAAGCATTTAGTCTTTATTCATATGACCCATTAGCTCGCTATTGTAAGGTTATATTCGAATGGCCATGGTCTCCATAGCCATATATATTCTAATCCCTTGCTGAACAATAAGACCGGACTTTGATTCCAGGGGAACTTTGATCCCTGTTACACCTGTGTAGTAGAATCTAATGTCCCCCGATATGTGATGTCCCCCAACAATACATACGGATTAAGCGGCACCATTGAATTGGACTCTANGGGCCCGGTTGCACGAAACTCACGACAGCGCTATCTTGGTGTTACCGCTAACTTGATGTTAAATGACGTAAAAGAACAATGGATTTTTACGTCATCTAACATGAAGATAGCGCTAACACCAAGATAGCGCTGTCGTGAGTTTCGTGCAACCGGGCCCCTGGCCAGTAAACCCCAGAAGACTTGACACAAAATGGACAAAGGGTGGACATGTTCAGTGATTACACACTTCATTTCAGAATGACATTTCTGATTTCCACTCTGGGATTGGGTTTATTATTGCATCATTGCTGTTATGTTTATGTTACCGAAGTCATGTAACCCTGATAGGCATATTACATCATTAGCATAGGCCTGCTTGAGGGAAAGTTTGGTCGATCCCAACAGTTATGGGTTGTCAACAACTCTACTATGAGAAGTTGGCAACCAATGTGAAAAGAAGGAACCAAATTTATCAACGAGCCCCATTTCGGCCGTTTGATTGATGCAGTGAGTGACGCACAACGAACAATTTCTGTGGTCCAGTTTTCGGCCTAGAATTCCCAAGCGCCCCACCGGAGGATTTTGGTACTAATCTGGCGCTACAGAGTCAGCCGAGCGTCAGTTTCGTATGGTATAATAATAATCTTCACTATCGGACTACTGTTTTACGACACATCAGAAGCAAGCTCCACGGTCACGCAGGAAAAAGTGAATATATCGGGTGGCCCAAAAAACTGGACTAAATTCAAATTCCAGTAACTTCATTAGTTTTCAGGTCACTTCACTGAAAGTTTGCACACCTGACAAAATGATTGTTATCTATCATTACAATAAATTTCATCAGCCTACATGCACTGGTTTTGTTACAGTGAAACAATTTAGAACGTTTGTCAAAAAATGATATGCCGGGAAAAATGAATTTCAGACTTCTGAATTTCGAACAATTGGAATATCCTTTACCGGCCATAACCTCGACAACTGTAACAGTAGGCCAGTGATATTTAAGGTCTTGCATCATATGGTTACAAGCTATACATGACAAAAAAATCAAACATGTAGCTCTATCCGAGTACAAATGCTGATGAATTGGAATTGACATGGTGAAAAATGCAATGCCGGTATGTCCACCCTCATAAAACAATTCAGATTATGGCTAATATTCCTTAAATTTAATTGCTCGCCATTTGTACAGGGATAAAGTTATATGTCTAAATTTTTGGTTAAACATACCTATGAACCTTACGATATAAAGCACTAAGTGTCACTGGCCTACTGCAACAATTGTCGAAGTTATATGAGCGGTTGAACCACAGGGACTTGAGGCATGCATTGCAGGGGTGGTGGGCGTGTTACAGAGGTCCAATAACAAACCCCCGAGTAATGCCCCGGTATACTAACGTATACCCAGTAGAAACTGGGTATTCATGTTAGTATACCGGGGCATTACTCGGGGGTTTGTTATTGGACCTCTGTAACACGCCCACCACCCCTGCAATGCATGCCTCAAGTCCCTGTGGGTTGAACGTGTGCTAGTTTTTTGTACAAATTCGGTAGTGTTTTTTCGGCATGTCATTTTTAGACATGCGTCGTAATTTATTTCATTGTGGCAAAACCGGACTGCGTAAACTAATGAAATTTGCAGCAATTATAGGTAATAACCATCTGTTAAAGTGTGCAAAATTTCATTGAAGAGCCTACGAAGCTTGTGACGTTATTGGAATTTGAATTTTGTCCAGTTTTTTTGGGCCACCCGATATATGCAGGAATATGTTTCTTTTTGGGCCTGTGAATGACTTGGCTTAGCCGACAATTTTTCATTGACGGGATTTCAGTGCTGGAATTTCCCACGCGTCCTAAATGACATAAGTACGCGGGCTGCCGCTAGGCTGCCGTAGGTAGCCTAGCGGTAGCCGTTTATTTCTAAATGGAGGGAATGCATCCCTCCATTTCCTAAACAAACGTTTTTTGATAATTCTTTCCTCCATTCCGGATCCACATTCCAGCTGGAGAAGGGAGATCATGTCAACCTGATCTCCACTCCCGATCGAATTCTCACTCTCCTAAGAATACATTTTCCCCCTTGCATCCCTCGCCCATAAGCCTCTGGATGGCGCTGTGAACGCGAAACGAGGAGGTCGCCGATCGACAACTCTTAAAGGGCCTCAAGAGGCACCTTTTTAGTACATATTGATATAATATATATATCAAATTTAACATTCCGTATATTAGCATATGACACTACACATTCTTGTTCAATAAAACTCAACATGTTCATACGATACGTTTGATGCGACTTCCGGTTTTATGCGAACACGGAATTGCGGGTAATGTTTGAAACGATGGTCCTGATTCTCTGATTGGCTCCCAGGTAACGTGGCAGTTGAAGGGGGAACTAACGGCCTTACATACCCCCTGTCTAGACAAATTTTAATGAGGTCGAATTTGATTGGATGTTGGTGCATGGTGCTGTCCAATCATGCCTCAGCATGAATTAAGATAAAATGGGGCGCTGCGATCGCTTTCGTGAAAATCAGTTTTTACTTTGAGCCCTGTGGGTTCATTTCAAAAAAAACTTCCTTCGCAGTACATTTAGTACTAGGACGTATCTACAAAACGCCTGACGCAAAACTAAAATAATACGTGGCGCCTCTGAGGTAATAATACCTTTGCGTTTTTGGTCATAAGTTCTGAATGGGTTAACATATTGACCTAATTCTTGTACATTCATCATTCACACATGTCAAAAAAGTCGGTCACGTGACCTAGTTATGGTTATCTCCGCTAGGTTAGGATGGCGCCACTAGTTGCACGAAGAAAGCGAAGGAAGGCCCAGGAAGGCCCATCCTGAGACTCAGGTCATTTCACTCGGCCATCGCCTCCCTTATGCCCTGAGCTAATCGGTCGCTTCTGAGTGGGGAGGCCGGCTGTTCCAGTTACCTCCCACCTCCTGCTGTTGTATTGTATCAAAGGCGAATACCTTGTTATACTGCGCGGAAATGCATAAACACACCATTAACCATATGTCTTGTTCGATATTATTCATGTCATGCATTTTTATGATCATTATGCGACATTAATATGATTTCATTCGGCAATTGTATCCCATTGCCGGGAGGTTCCGATTTAAAGTAAGATCCATTTATTCCGCGAATTCTCCCAGTCTCCCGAAATAGCAGCCAATGGGAAAGAGCGTTACATCGGCCCGTTAAAAATCATAGGTCAGTTGTATTCGGGGTTGGTTTTATGCCAGGACTTCGCTATAAACTAACTTCTGATTGGCCGATTTGACGACAGAGGAGAGGAAGCATAAATACCACACTGTTTCTTGTAAGCATTAGGCAAACATTTAGACAAAATACATACTGTTTTTTAAGCATTAGACAAACTTATGGATAAAAGTCCAAGGGAAAAAACTGCGGAATCACAGGCTGTAGCAGCTAATTGACCAGTTTGGCAATTATGTGATTGTAGGCATTAGGTATGAATAGTCCAGTGTCCCTGTTAAGGCTGGGTTGGTGTCGTTTGAAACAGTGTGGTATTTATGCTTCCTCTCCTCATGTACTATTCACTTGTACACAGGACTACGGCCAGGGTACACTGGTTGAAACGTTGTGTTTCTAAAATAAATGTAGATAGAGTAACCAAAGAATTTTCTCATGTTTAGTTTCACCTATCTAAAATGTCACTCAAAGAACAAACCGCAAATACACGTGCTCTACGATATACGCCTTCCCATTGGTTCATAGATTCAGTGGCATCTAAAACGTGGCAGGATTCAGACGGAACACCGAGCCGAATCACTGCCTTTCTCGTAAAATAGTTCCAAGAATAATAAATGTATTTCATTCTAGCGAGGTGTTTTGCTCTTTTCCACAACTTTTTGGCTTTGTGACTTTGTTTTACGTCTAGCTAAATACTGTTCTCAATATTTTGGTATAAAATGGGCGAATAAATGTTTTCACAAGATTCTTGTGAAACCGGCAAAGTAGTGGTTCCAGAGACGTTAGTGGAGCCATCATAAAATGCGGAACGGAACTAACGGCGATTGGAACGAGATTGCCTCGTTTCGCGTTCACAGCGCCATCTAGCGTCTTTTCTTTTCAACCTCCTTGTTTCTCAACGTCCGCGTTCATAACTTTTAGCTGACGATCAACTAAAAAAGTTGTCGACTGCCGATGTCCTTGTTCTGCATTAAAAGACAGCGACAGAGCAATATTGTGTTTGTTTTTCGACCTCCTCGTTCTACGACCTCCTTGTTCGTCGTAAAAAGAATAAAACTCCCGCATTTTATTCTTGTTTTGCGTTTTTATTTCCGTTTCAACAAAATAATATCTTCGTTTCGCAACGTCCTATTTTTGCACATATAACCGCCCATAGGTATGAACGGTATAGTGGTCGCTAACGACACGAGATTACAGTATTTAAGATTATAACTACCGTAGTACGGAAGCTGAAACCTGACACACGTCATGAACTACATGTACATGTACATGTATTTCGAAGAAGACAAACAATCAGATACCTTGGAGGAATTATACTGACACGGTATAATTCCTCCAAGCAGATATAGATCTACGTACTGGTCGAACAATATGCGCTAAATCCTTTGTGCCCACGCCAAGGTTTTCTACCGCAGCTCCTTATTCCGGGTGGAGTAGTCCGGCCGCCGCAACCTTTTCTTGGCTTCCAGATTGGATAATAAGCGCCACCATTAGTCAGCCACCCACAATAACACGAGTCCATCCCTGCCTTAAAGGATGCCAACAACTGCGCATACGTCGCCAACTTCAGCCCTCGTTTGGCACATTCCTTGACCGCCGCAGCAACATTTGGGATCGCGTATCTACGGTTTTTGAACCGTACAAGGATAGTTGGGTATACTGTTGGAGCTGAAATTTGGAGGGGATGACTTTTGTATTATAAATGCATATCTGCAAGGTATCTGGTAATATTTTAGCCTATTTTGGAGGATATCTATAATATCAGTGTTTGACGAGGCTATTTTTGGCCGTAATGCTCTAAATTCTGAAAGAGGAATATCATTTCTTTGATACATGTACGTTAGTAATATTCAATTGAAAACCTGTGGTTCCGTTCCTTTCGTTGATCACGCCGAAAGTGCAAGTATTTGTCAGTTCATTTTGGAGCAGATACTCTACGAGGCTAGAGAAACTAGTGTGTAAGACTGGGGTAGTGCATAACGATAAATGGCTGCTTGGATGGAGATTGGAACATGGAGTAGGCCGGGAACTACATGCAAAACCTCATTAAAATTTTAATAAATCAGGGGCCTGTTTCATAAAGTGACATTAAGCTAATGGTACCATTAACTTCAATGCATTTTCCCATTTCCATTGCATTAAAGTCACTTTATAAAAAGACCCCTGATTTTCTTGTAAGTAATTTCAGCTGGTCAGATGTAAAATTATCTAGTTAATGTTCAATTGTTCACGAAGTGACGTTATTTTCGTGCCACATCATTTCTTGTCACACGGGTTTATTCACTTAATATAGCACCAATTGGCACGAAATTTCNATCACCCTTCGAGAAATAGACCAGTCCGCGGCATATCCGCTGCCTCTCGAAGAGGAGGCCAATCAGAACTGGTGGTGTAAAATTACCCAGTGGTAGCCGAAAGACCCGATATAAAGTGCAATCTTATTGGTCAACCTGCGAAGCTGTAACGCAGTGGTGACCAGATCGGCCTTCGATTATCGAAGATGCTACTAGGCCTATGTTACTATTAAAATGCAGTATCACGTAGCCTACAGCACACTGACCATGCTGACAACGACTTCATGGCTGGCCTTGGCCAGCTCTAGTTCACGTGTCTGTTTCTCTGTTTATTTTGCTGAAAACTTTTAGTTGCAGGACGAATATCTCCCCAGCCCTTCCATTTCCCTACAAATCTGCATTTGCTAATAAATACTTATAACCACAGATCCCTGTCAGCTGTCCTGCATTCAGAGAGACTTTTCACTAAAGTCTCTCTGAATGCAGGGGCAGCTGACTACCATCCACATGCCCCTCCCAGACAGCCACCAAAAATATCAACACCCCAACTAACGTTCAAGACTACTGGTTACACTACATAAAAAAACCGTGTCAAACCCGTGTTTCCGGCTGTCAAAAAAAACGGGGATTTCTATGTAGTGTAACCACGGCTTACGTGGCCCGGGTTCTATGTGTCCAGGTGTAGTGTAAATGAATGTACCTATAAACCAGTGTCCCGGTTACAATAGGTTCTATTGTATCCTGAATATTGGTTTTCCTCCTCTTGCGGCTTATTCCGTCCTACAGGGTAGGGCACTGATTTATGGGAGGCAGTGAATTACGTTATGCCTGGTCCCATGTGCCTAGGGTGCTATGTGGACCGGACTCGGATGTAAGTTGCAAGTTGTAATTAAAACTAGAACTGAGAAATTTGCTTACCAGCAAATTTGATGGTCCCCAGAATGGTGGAGGTAGCAGGGACAGGTGATGGATTTCAGGGGAAGGTGGTGGGCCAAGGTGGTGGTGGGCTGTCTCGGAATTGATTGGAAGTTCAATAGATTTTTTGCTTGGGGAGGGGGTATTTGTTGTCTCTGTATGACATAAGAATGAAGTACACGTGATTCAGAAATGCTGGTACATTGTAAGAAAATAATTTTTATTGCACTGATTGTCCTGTCCAGCAGGTGATTTGGAAGTATTAAAAAACGGTTTGTGAAAAAAAAGAAAGAAAATTATGACAAATCATGGCAGAAATCAGCAAGAAATTAATGACATAAAATCAAAAAAAGAAATGGACAATGGGCATTGCGTGTAATTTCACTTATGATGCCTTGAGTAGCAGAGAAAATTACAGGGATCTTGTAACTTTCAGCAAGACTACATAATCTTCTGGCAGACACTTGGGCATTGAGTGTAATTTCACTTATGACGCCCTGAGTAGCGGAGAAAATTACAGGGATCTTTTAACTTTCAACAAGAAATCTTCTGGTAGACACTTAGGCATTGAGTGTAATTTCACTTATATGACGCTCTAAGTAGCGGAGAAAATTACAGGCCGTGGGATCTTTTAACTTTTAACATTGATACATAATGTTCTGGCAGTCACTTAGGCACTGCGTGTAATTTCACTTATGACGCCCTGAGTAGCGGAGAAAATTACAGGGATCTTTTAGCTTTTAACATTGATACATAATGTTCTGGCAGTCACTTAGGCATTGCGTGTAATTTCACTTATGACGCCCTGAGTAGCTGTGTAGGTGATGTTGATGGGGATAATTTTGAATAGGCTCTCCTCCAGATCTTCTTCATTGTAGTTGTCGCGGTCGATGGCACGCAAGAAATGCTTCATCACATCGTGAGTGACGTGTAACTCCTGTGCCTCGTTGCTATTAGTTGACTCAAGACAAACAGTGATGTCTGTTTCTGATATATCAAAAGCAACAAGTTTTGCTGTTTCAGTGACAGCGGGAGGAGTTTCAACCTGAAAGGAATGGTAGAGAGGTTTTGAATCAAGATGCAACACTCATTTGTGAGAGCAGTGCTGGAAGGGAGCAATCACGAATAGTAACAAGTAACTGAATGGCTGATGAAAAGTACTCCTGTCAAGTTTCTTGATGTGAAGCGTTGGGATGGATATAAAGTTTGAAATGGAGAGAATCTAGTTCTGCTTCACATGCAAATTTTTTATTCTGTGACTGTTATCACTGGTACTCTGAAGAAGTGGAACTTACAATGTTTGATTGTTTGATGTTTCAAAATAATTTTAGTGGGAATTCTTTGCCGCAATTATGAATGAATGTTTTTAACCAAATGAAATACATGTATAGTAAAAGGAATTTAACAGATTTTTACTAGACATTTTGGGCTGTATTCAAAAACGGTGATAACTGCACTATTAAGACTTAGATGAGTGTTACTTCACTAAATGCACACATTACCACAAGGCATTTGATGAAGCTGCGCACGTCAAAGTCGTTATTTCTGGCAGGCCTTCTTGCTATGCAATGAAAAGTGGTCTTACGTGAATTGTTGTGTGATCAGTTGATGACAAAATCACATCATTCGAGAACATGCTCACAGTCGCATTCTCAATTCTAACGAAGTCGCCTGATCGTACTTCTGCTTCTGACAAGTTTCGCCACAGCGAACATTTGACCGTTCCTGTATTATCCTTCAGGGTAATGTGTCGCACTTTCGTTGGCGTGCCTCTGACCGGCACTGTGATTGCTTCTTCATCCTGTAATATATAAAAGAGTTGCAGTTTGTTATTTGTTAGAAGAGCAACATTGGTTAGTAGATTTAATGTAGTGTTTTGACTTAATAGTAACAACTCTATTTTCAACTGAATTCAACTCAATTATGAACTTTGCTGGATACAAAAACTGCAGATGCTATCTGAAGTATATCTAACAAGGTGCACGCTGGGCGTGGCGAATAACTAGGTTTTCGAAGTGGAGTTGTGACCTTGAAAACTAGGTGAAATCAAAAACCCGGGTATTATGTTATGTATTGTCATTAGATATACCTATGATAAAAATTTGGTGACAATCCATCCATTCGTTCATAGAAAATAGCAGTGTTTCTGTTTTCACATTTAGCCCCCTATTGGCCAAACCTTTTACTGAATGACGCTGAATATCGAGAGGAAACCACGTCGACTTATAAGCAACATGTCCCAAAAATTTCGAAAGAAAATCTCAAGTCGTTTTTAAGTTATGAGGCGGATAAGGAAAATCGACCGCCCGGACGCCCGCCACTTTTGGTAATTTAATAACCAGGACTTTCTTTGAATTAAAATGGAACAAACCTGATGGATTGTTCCAGAGACAGATACAATCTGTTTTACAGGCGATGTTTTTGCGTCACGAATTAACATTGTGGGTGCTGGTGGAGGGAACACAACTTCTCTTGCCGCCTGTAGTATAGTTTCGGGAATGTCGAGGATGTCTGATGTCCGGTAAACTCTCGTATTTTTTGTACTTGATAAATGTGTTTTTTTGCTGCTATAACCGCACAGGAATACACTTCTGTTTTCTTTGTGCTGATTCATGAGTTTTTCCTCATAAATGTAGAGCTTCGCTGCAGTCGATAAATCAGCAAGCCCTACCGTCCACATGTTTTTGGTCGGGTTGGTAAACAGCTGTTTTTTTGGCGAGACGGCCACCACTTTAACACTTAATCTCATGTTCGATATCTCCTCCTTGAGGAGTGCTTTTGTGAGGTTCCAAGTTCCAGGCATTCTGAAAATATACAAAAGATATATTGGTTGAAATAATTTTCTGTGTATTTTGAAGGGTGATATTCTGTGATTCTGGGAGGGGCTGAAATGAACAAAACCGAAATGTGGGGTAAGAAAACCTGAAAATAGAAGGTCATTATTATTAGTTTGATGTTTCTGCTTGCCTGTCTTGTACCATGTTGAGTGTTAATGGCACCTTTGTCTGTGGTTCTGCAACGGGTTGACGGTATGAGAATTAAATGATCATGATGATAAGAGACAAGGTGGAGGTAGAATGCAGAAGATTGGCTCATGGTAACTGTAGTAAGTGGTAAGTACACCTGATTGGATACTGTCAACAGATGTACATGACTTGATATACATATGGTCAATTTGTGTCCCTTCAGTAGTAGTAGGGTCAGCAATCAGTTGACTATAGCCATGGATTAGGAAAGTATCTTTGATGGGTGTGTTTTGCTGGTTGATGTCTTCATTGAAATCCCCAGTGATGATGATATGATCCGTCGTGGTACAAACTAAGGCAACAGCCTGCAGTGTTTGTTTTATGACTTGGCAGAATGGTGCCGATTGATATGAAGGTGGCCTGTAAATCACAATCACCAGGGAAGAACTCTGTCTCTGTGTTATTTGCACAGCAAGATACTCGAGATTACTCATTCCAAGATCAACTTGCTGTGACTGCAGATGTTGTTTGACATACACTGCTACGCCACCACGTTGCTTCTGATAAAATGGAGAGTCTTCTGCATATGATGTTGACCTATTATTGTAGTACAGTGTGAAATTCTGTAAATGCACGCTATCAGTTGGTTTGGACTGTAACCATGTTTCAGACAGACACAGAATGTCACAGTATGGAATGTCATGGTTGTGTTGCAGGTCATTGAAGTGAGGAACAAGTCCCTCAATGTTATGATGAATAATTTTGACAGTATCAGAATTACTGATACGAAGAGCATGCTTGGAACTATCTGGCAACCTAGTCATTTGCGCAAGGCCTTCTTTGACAGCTGGGAAGCAATACAGTGTTGAGGAGTTGTAGTCAAGAAGATGGAGACCAGAAATTGAAGTGACTCGGCTAAGTGCAACATATGCTTGGCCGGCAGTGAAGATAGTTTTTAGAGAAACTACTATTTCTTTCATAGTTCTGCCTTGAGTCTTATGAATGGTGCATGCCCATGCTAATGACAATGGATACTGAGTTCTGGTGATGTTAGTTCCTTCAAGTTTGACCTGAATTGGTTCGATGGCAACAGAGCCAACTGGAATTGAGTTCTTATACTTGGAACTGTTAAAAGCCTTCTTGCCAACTTTCTGATCATCAAACTGAACTGCTACTGCTAGTGGGAGTTTGTTGGGATTTTGGGATGGTAAAATAGAGGTGACTAGTCCAATTGCACCATTGACAAGACCATCAGTGACATCAATGTTTCTTAACAACATTACTTTTGCATTCACAGCAATATCTATTGACCTGGGAATGTCATCCTGTTTTGCTGTCTGAGTGGAGGCAGTGCCAGTTTCATTTCCAGTCAGTTTGTTGTGTCTGGAGTCCTCTGCACGGAGTGTGACAACATTGACATCTGATAGTTGATACAGTTTGCTGAGATTGTACGCATGGACTTCCTTTTTCGTAGAGTACACATGCAGTGCTTCAGAAGGATAATCAGGATCTGAAGGTGTACATTCAATGACACGGGACTTCAGAAGGGTTTCATCTGCTTCCTCGAGTGGGGTAGTCTTCTCCCTGGTTCTTATGCGATTGAGTAAATGGGCAAAGTGAGCTTCATCTCGTTGTCTCATGATTTCAGTGAGTTCAATCAACTGAAATTTTGATGTCCAGATGTTGCGTGTATCCTTTTCATTCATTGTGACAAGACGTTCTGCTCTGACAGGTGGAAGCTGGTAGAAATCGCCAAATGCAAGTACCGTAATACCTCCAAATATCTCTTTTTTGTTTCCTGTGATTTGTCTCAGTCTGGAATCTACATAGTTCAGCATCCTCCACTCAACCATAGAAATTTCATCAATGATTAATACCTGTATGTTATAGAGCGCTGCTCTGAGGGTATTCATTGTGCTTTCTGTTAGAGGTCGGACAGGTATTGGGCGTTGATTTGGGATTGAGAGTGCACTGTTCAGAGTTTGCCCGTTGATGTTGTATGCAGCAGGGCCAGTTGACGCAGTAAGGAGCACAGTACAGTTTCCCGGGTTGTCAGCAACAGATTGCAGCAACGTTTTTGCTTCATAACAAATTGCCTTGATCAAATGACTTTTTCCAACTCCTGCAGATCCAGATACAAATATCCTCAGTGGTTCAGGATTGGCACCTTGTTTTTTAAGCAAACACCACTGTCTTACGGAGTTGAAGACTGTAGTTTGCTTCTCGTTGAGTGATTGGAGTATGCCCCTGATCTGCTCTGCAGTTTCCTCTGCCGTGGTAGTCTCTATACCTACAGTACCCAGTGTACCTGTATTACGTGCAGCATCAGACAGTTCCTGTATATTATCGTTTTCTAGGCCTTCATCTTGAGACAGCTCTTCATTTGCAGCATTGGTTTCCATTCGTTCAGTCTCAGTTGATGGTGCAAGCTGAGCCCATGCATCTTCCAGCACTGGATTTTCTTGAAGGTGCTCCATAGCTAGGTCTATTGATGCTGTTGCCAACTCAAACTGCCGTTTGTTTGTTTCGACAATTGTCAAGACCCTTTCTGGCATGTCAGTTCCAGGCAGTTTGACTGCAGCTTTCTCATAGAAATCCTCAAATGTTTCATATGGTCCAGGACCAAGTTGCGCATCTGTACGAAACGGCAAGTACAAGGCTAGGAGGTTGTGGATATACTTTTCAGGGAATTTCAAACGTGGATAACGGGCCGATTTCACAATTGCAGGATTGCTGCGGGATCTTTTCTGTATGTAACCTTTACCATTTTGCAGCTGAATGATAGGTGAAGATTCTGTGAGTTGGTCTTCGTTGTCAGGAACTTGCTCATCAGTATTCTGTTCAGCTCTTTCTGACTGCCTGGCATTGAGAGATGCGAGAACTCTATAGTGGGATACAAAGTATGCAAGGCACATAGCTGGAAATGGGTGGTGATCTGGTCTTGCCTTGTAACGGTCAACAATGGATGTCATCCAGATATCATCAGAGTCAGTGTTGGTCTTTGCCTGAATAGTTTTCAAAGGCAGACTCATCCTAGTTGGGTTTAGGTCAGTGGGTACATAGATAACCTGCCTGGAGCAGTCTTTCAGTTTCATCCCGGTCACACGGTAAACTGCTTCCTGAGCACTTACTTCTCTATTCTGCAGATACACATTGCCAATGTGTCGCATTTCTTTCACAACATCACAGTCTCCAGTTCTGGCATCTTCTTGAGCTTGCTTCAGAAGAGCACTCATCTCATGTTCTGCTTTGCTGATGTAACTAAGTATGTACATAACACAGGCCCACGCATCAGTAACATATTGGATATCCATATTAGCATTCCATGCTTTCAGCAATTTTGGGTTATAATTGTTAACCCATGCATCTTTGGGCTGCCTTTTCAGTTGAATCGTTATTTTCTTGGACAAGACTGCCATGCTTTCTTTGTATTCCGCCACGCTCAAATCAGCTTTTGCCAGAAGTTGTTCAGTGGTAGGGACCTCTGAGGTATCACTGACAATTTCTTCCAGAAGATCACGCACCTTCTGAAGATTAGCCTTTGCCTTCTTTTCAGTGATCTGACCTGTGACAGAATCAAAATCATCCTGTTCAGGATTTAATGAAGGCATGTCATCTGATTGGGATGGAGGGCAGGATACATCTGTCGTGTCACAATTTTCTGTCTCTCCAGTAGGCATATCTGGCTCCTTGGGCTTCATAGGTCTGAAAATGGTTGTATGAAGCATGGGTGGCCTTGGAAAGAGGAACCTGCAGATCCGACATCGTCTTGATCCACTACCTTTGAAACATGACTGGGAATGATTTCTGCTGTGAGTTTGGACCTGCCTAATGATTTGGTGTAGGACTGGATCAGTCTCTAGATCAGGCAGTTCAGTTGAAATGAATTTATCAATGAATGCACACACTAATTCATCGCTGTCTTCATCCAACTTGGGGGCATTTTCAATCCAAAGGAGACAGTGAATGTGGGGAGAACCTCGACACTGAAATTCAGTTCTCCAGAAGAAATCAACTACTTTCCCAAGTGGTTCAGCTTTACTCAAGAGCAACTCATGAAAGAGTACATGTACACGATGATCAAACATTCTGGCAGCAAGGACTGGATTCTCCTGGAGGAGTTTGCTTTTCTCTTGGAATGAGAGATCTTCAATGTTCCTTTTTGGATCTGATGAAGACAGAAGGAGAGCATGGAGAATCTCAGGCCATCTAAGATCAGCAGCAGAGAATGTGACAAACCAAGTTGGTATACCAATTTGTTTGATCATGGCAAACAAATCCTTTAAAGTGCGTTCCCAGTATGGTGGCGTTCCACGAACTGGCTGTAGAAATCGAAAACCCTTGTCGGATATCAGGATTTCTCGCACTGCATCTTTGTTGGTCAACATTTTAGCTGTGATTTTCTTGCCAGACTGAGTGTGAGCAGTGCCCTTTCTCATCGCAATGGAAATGTTGGAGAGAATTTGGCTCAGTTCACTGATATATTGGGCAAAGAAAATATATGAATTGTCAGATGAAAATCTTGAGTCGACATTAAAAAGCCTTGCATTGAAGTATGGATTCAAGCCAATTTTGACAAGTCTGTCTGTGTTGTAATGATTTCTTCCATATGGGAATTGCTGAGGGAAAGACATTGCTTCAACATCTTTGACATTCAGTATTGAAATAGGACGATTGCCCTGAGCAGGTGCTACACAGTAAACAGTTTGTTGGTCCAAGACCTCTTGAGCTATGTCAACTGGCTGTAAACATGTGTCAAGTGGCATCATGTAGTTGCTTTGCATTTGATCTGTGACTTCTTTGGTCGAGGTACTTTCATTACTAACTGGAGAATCCTCCATACCAGTGGCATTTGTTTGTGAAAGATTTTTATCTTGCTCTGTTTGCAAGTCTGAGGACTCTGTCACATTTCCATCCATGTGACATGGAATTGTTGCACAGGTAGAATGACTACTATCGTCAGAGATACTGATCTCAGGTTCATCAATAGGATTGTTATGAGACTTATTCTGACTTCGTTCGTCTGAGTTACATCTACTGTTATTGTTGTCGCATTGTTGTTGAGTGATTGAGATTATGTCTTCATTTGATGCATAATTCTCATCTTCCCAGGTGTTATTTACATGTACCTGTTTGTAAAGTTCATTGTTAGCTACAAGAAACTGTAGAGCTGTCTGCAATTTATTTGGGCGAACCAATTGGTATGACACATATCCCCTGTATTCCAATTTCCTTTTCAATTTTACTTGGATGAAAGCAGACTCATTCATTTGCCTAGGGAGGGCATCAATAGTCTGGCTGACATCTGAAGGAACACAAATGACTGGACCAGTAACACCCTTCTGACCACCTCTAGGGAGGGAAAACATTTTTGCAAATGGAATATGCAGAGCAAGGAGCTGCCTTTCTAAGAAATTGAGGTCATGCATTTCTTTGGGAATGTAATCTAGTCGCAATCCATTGGCCACAGATAATGAAGGAACTTTGCCATTTTTCAATGAATTATGACAAGCATGACATATCCACTCTTTCATGCATTTGTCACAAGTGTTGGTTGAAAGTTCAGAGGAAGCAGAATCAGTTACTGCACCACAGTGACATGAATCGCGGATGTACTCACCAGTCAGGCACATATTGGAATTTATCTCATTTGCAGGGGTGGCAGAGTAAACGCTTCTATTGCACTGAACAACTTGGTTGGAAAAGAGCAAGCGATGACATACAGTGCATGCATACCCTGGACCACTTTTCACTGCATTGAGAAATCTTTCAATTGCATGGTCAACTGTTAGTTTCTCACCAGCATCTTTGTTACATTTTCTACGCTTTGCACATTTGTGTTCTCGGTATGAATCATCATTCTGATACCTCCTTTTCTGTGCTACCTTTTTCTTTTCCTTGTAATCTACACTGCTGCGATACTTTTTCTTTTCCCTCTGCTGGTTTTTTTCCATAATCTTGGCATCACAAGTCTTCTTCTTTTCCTTATATTCAGCATCTTGGTGGTACCTTGTTTTCAATGCCTGCTTCTTCTTTTCCGTGTATTCAGCATCTTGGTGGTACCTTGTTTTCAATGCCTGCTTCTTCTTTTTCTTGTATTCAGCATCTTGGTTGTATCTTGTTTTCAATGCTTCCTTCTTCATTTCTCTATAGCCAGCATCATTGTTGTAACTTCTATTTACTGACTGCCTCTGTTTTTCCCTCCAGTCAATGTCAGAGTGATATTTTTTCTTCTGTGCCTTCTTTTTCTCTTCTCTGTAAGTGGCATTGGACTGGTATGTGGGTTTCTTCTTGCTTGTTTTGCTCGCTTCAGCATTAGTAACATGAGCATCTGTTTTATACACCATTCCTTTGGACAGTTTTCTCTTCCTTTCTTGATCCATGAAGTAAGTTGCCATGAGGTCGTTTGCTTGTGACTTTACCTCATGATGTGTACAGCTTGTACCAACACTTGATTGGGGAGGTTGGTGTATTGGCAACACAGAGTTGATGGCGACGGGAACTACATTGAATTCTGCAGACAGATTTGAAGAGTACAGAGAACGAACATGAAGTACAATGTCCTGTATGTTTGTGAAGGACAGCATCACAGCAGCACCATTTTCGGTGACATGACCATCTACATCCCGACTGTGGGAGTCAAACAAGATATACCTTTCAGATTGCCGAAACACAGAAATTGTGAACCCAGCAGCTATCAACAGACACCCAACATACAACTGGCTTTTGAGAGATTTTGACAGAGCCGACTGAAGGCAATGGGACACCAGGTCTTCACCAGTATCATGTATCTGATTCAGTATACCATAGAAGACTGGCCCAAATGAAGCTTTAATTGATTTATTCAGTGAATTAAGTGAGACTGCTAAGGGAAGTTCAGAATACTCAAGGTAATCCTGCTGATGTGGAACTGCACAATATATGTTATCTCCAATGCAAAGTATACTATCAACGTCACTGGTGCACACTGAGGTTGTACCTTTGACATATGAATATAGTATTGCAACATATGCCATAGCTGTGCACTGTTTCCCTGCAGAATTATCTGAAAAAAACTCGGAACCCTGATGAAATGATCCCTGAATCTGAAGGCGAGGAGTGGTGATTGTCCCATGAGTGGATGATGCAGCAGTAGATGACGTGGTTTGTCTGGTTTGGAGATCTGCCAAGTTAACATGCCCAAGATTTGAATCATGAACTTTTGTTGTTTGGCTTTTTGCCTTCGTGTATGCTATTTGTCTCTCTTTTCGACGAGTTTTTTCATTCTTCTTCCTTTTGTGAGCCATATTTACAAACCTAGGTGAAACAGACACGTGGCAAGATAGCTAGACACTACATACAAGCAGGAGAGTTGGTTCCGCCGAGATATTGTAGTGAACAGTTGGTGAGGTCAATAATGAGGCGAGATATTTGATGATGGTGAATGTACGAGATACTGGTATATGATATGATATGATGTGATATATGATATGATATGAGATATATGATATGATATGATATATGATATGATATGATATATATGATATGATTATATATATGATATATGAGATATGATATGAGATATGATATGATATGAGATATGATATGAGATATATGATATGATATGATATGATATGAGATATGATATGATATATGATATGATAGGTAGTACTGGTATGATTGATATACGATAGACAGTATAATTTGATGATCAGCTGCCTTCAAATGGAAACAGACCTGGAAGAAAAAGAGAACGAATTAGACAATAATAACAGCCTGATGTAAATGGTTGTACATGCATTGAAAGATACTGGCATATACCTCTGGAAGCTGCTCACTGCTGCATCGTGCAGTGCGTCTTCCATCTCCCCCATGGCATCACAATATTACTGGTGCTGGTGATCACTATTTCAAGCTTAGTTAGCTCAGTTACCTGTCGATTTGGTGTACAAGTAGCTGTCACCCAGGGGCATATGTATACCAAGTATGAAGTCAGTAGGTTAAAGAAAGTAGTTACGAAACATGCTACCCATGTCTAATATCAGACGATATTGACAGATGACAACGCCGGATGACACAACGTCATGACAACTAAGGATGAGAGGTGAGCCAAAAAGTTGCAGCTATTTCCATTGCTTGATACAAAGGCGTTGCCTTCTGAGTGGGAACAACTGAGGTATTTCTTCTGAAGGCACTTCTCAGCAGAGTTTGTCATGTGATAGCACCTGTTTATACATACCTAAATGGTAATAGACACACAAGTTGATCGACAGTGCAGTATACCGGTACTCGTATGTGGCACCAAGCTACATGTAAGCATATAGTAACCAGATGTTGGCTGATAACTGAAAAAAGAAAAAACAGACAGTCATTCAACTTTGTAAATGAATATTTAACCATTTGGGCTCGGCCAGTGGGTTGTTCTGACTGTTTGGGTTGCCTTTTGAATTTCAATATATTTTGCACATGACGACTAAGGATGAGAGGTGAGCCAAAAAGTTGCAGCTATTTCCATTGCTTGATACAAAGGCGTTGCCTTCTGAGTAGTGGGAACAACTGAGGTATTTCTTCTGAAGGCACTTCTCAGCAGAGTTTGTCATGTGATAGCACCTGTTTATACATACCTAACTGGTAATCGACACACAAGATGATGGATAGTGCAATGGTAAACAAGCACAGCATATACATGTACGTGTAGTAACCAGGGGCCATATTCATAAAAGGCTGCTAAAATAGTTGCCAACTAGGGGATAGTTGGCTTCTAACTCAGTAGTTGCCTTCTTGTTAGTTGACATCTATTTTTCTATTCATAAAACAGCACTAGGAACCCTGCTAACTAGTTGCCAGCTAGAAAATAATAGTTGTGAACTAGAATGTGGGAAGACGGCCAAACCACAAAAACCACAAGATGTCAGTTTCAATTTCAATGGGCTGAGTGTTTACTTTGAGGACACTAAGGTCATAGGTTCTGTAGGGGATGATGTTTTATGCATTGTGGCCAATGGCTGATATTTATAAAAGGTAGCAAATGCTTTTACTTTAAATTTTGTAGTAAATTTACATTGAACACCAGTCATTAGGCCTATCTGTCACTGTACACGGTGTACCCCAGTTGCTCGCACGAAGAAGGGAATGTTTCGTTTGATTTGTAATTCGAACTACACTTGTTTTTCATAATTCACAAATGTGAAGATCATGTATTAACTGGAATCAGTGACAGGGTACTTTGTAGTGCAGTTTGATTTAATATAGGCTACTTAAACATCAATGATTCTAATTTGTTTACCATCGCTGTCTTGGATAGGCAAAAACTTGGCCGCTCAGGGAAGAAGTGAAGTCTAAACTCAGTTACATCACGTAGATGCTCTCATTGTCATTTTATCGTTCCATTAACAAGAGGATATTGAAAATGTCATATATGGTTCCCTTAGGTTCATTAGATAAGAATGGAAATTGTCATATGTTAGGCCATGATGCTGATCATCAAGGTTATTGCATAATCAAAATGGGCATCCTCAATAACATAAGTTTGAGTGATATCATTTTCAAGTTTGACGATGACGTTGACCTCTTATCATCTAGGCCTACGTCACTGCATTTGAAACATGATGGGTTATAATGGACCCCCAACAATGTATGAAAATGTTCACGATGCGTAATATTGCAGGGCAAGAGTGACTTGCTGATAAGGAAGAAGAGCCTTGTATCGTTTTGTTGGATGCTCGATATCTGGGGTAACTAAGTCCGTGATGAACATTATTTCTTCCCGTGAGAATCTGTATATCGGAATCATTTCATCATCACTGAAGATATCTACAGGGTTTCGGCTGTCTCTAAATACTCGCTGTCGGTGTAAAGCACGGCACATTTCGCCAATTTCCACAATCTCAAGGAGTTTCCTTGCCATGTTGTCTTGTCAGTGCCAAGCAGGAAAATGAAATAGTTGGCAACTAGTGACTTAGAGGTACCCCAGATCACCTCTAACTTGAGCAGCCAACCTAGCATGCAACTAGGCCTAGCAACATTTTATGAATAACGCTTGGAAGTCAACTAGGGATAGTAGCCAACTACAGGCCAATTTAGTTGTCAACTAGGCTTAGAAGCGTTTTATGAATATGGCCCCAGATGTTTGCTGATGACTGAAAAGAGAAAAAACAGAGTCATTCAATTTTGTAAATCAATGTTTAGTATGTTTAGCCATTTGGACTAGGCCAGGGGGTTGTTCTGACTGTTTGGCTTGCCTTTAAATTTCAGAATATTAATGCACATGACGACTAATGATGAGAGGTGAGCCAAAAAGTTGCAGCTATTTCCATTGCCTGATACAAAGGCGTTGCCTTCTGAGTGGGAACAACTGAGGTATTTCTTCTGAAGGCACTTCTCAGCAGAGTTTGTCATGTGATAGCACCTGTTTATACATACCTAACAGGTATTATATAGACACAAGATAATGGACAGTGCAGTATACTCGTATGGTAAACAAGCACGGCGTGATGGTAACCAGATGTTGGCTGATGACTGAAAAGAGAACAAACAGACAGTCATTCAACTTTGTAAATCAATATTTAGGCTAGCCATACCGGGTAGGCCTAGTAGGCCAGGGGGTTCTTCTGGCTCTTTGGCTTGCCTTTTGAATTTCAAAATATTAATGCAATGACATCACTGTCTGGTAACAGTCACCCATCATCATCATCATCATGCATCGTGATCATCTTCCAATAGGTCAGGTCTAGCCTAGGCCTACCGGTCGTTTTACTCGCAGCCCTGGTCATGCTGGTCACTGGTGGTGGTGCATCATGCATGTCATGTCATGTCCATGAGTTGAGTGGTGGTGCATGGGTGAGAGGTGATCATCATCCATTGCTTATGCTTGGAGGAAGGAATTAACAAGTCCATCCCCCCATTATCATCATCATGATCATGCATGCATCATGTGCAGCGCATGCATGATCATGATGATCATACATCAGGGCCTAGGCCCTATTAGCAGCTGATTAGGACGGCCTAGCCTACCGGTAGCTGATTTAGATTAGCATGATTAGGGTACCGTAGGCCTGGGCCCACGCTAGGCCTACCGGTAGGCCTAGGCCTACATGACCTATCATGCTGCTATAGGCATCATCAGAGCCAGTACATGATGATGATGCCATTCATTCATGCATGCCATTGTCATGCGATGCCTCATGCATCACAGACACAGCACAGGCGCGCGCATGACTATGGCTCGGAGGCTCGGATTGTGGGGGTTTCGACGTAAAATCGGGGTAGGCCCTATTTCCTGGTACACACTGGGATACACACACAGTGTGTAGGCCTAGGCCTATATAAAAAGACTTTTTATATTGACTGTGTAAGTGTGTATAGACAAAACCCCCACAGACCATGCAGACCGAGCCTCATCAACTGCTCATGCGCCCGCCTGTGCATGCATGCATGCATAGGAATAGGATGTGGCCGCCAGCCAGCCGTCGAACAACAATTGAAATGCACCGTCACGGGCGACAAACAATCTTAATTTATTGTTTTAATTATACGGAGCGTTTCATGTAATAGCAACAAATAATCGACGAGGCCTAAAACACACGGACACCACAATCTTTGACTCAATTTTGGGGCTAGGCCTAATAGGTCTAACCCGCACTCACCTTGCTTGACAGAAGCAAACCACATGGCGTGAACTTAATCACTGAGCATGCGCCAACCCGTGTGATGATACAATAGTCGAGTAGAGTAATGGACGCTGTGTTTTGAACAAATTAAGACAAAATACATTTTCAAATACTTTATTGTATCCTTGTAAAACCTGTTTTACATGTTTTGAATTCTCTGTAAATTTAACACTCTGTAAATTTAATAGTGTAGATTTAATACGCTATAGATTTAAATACTCGAGTTGTACTTACCCCAGTTCGAGTTACATGACGTCACACCCATGACGTCACAACCAAGATAGTGCATAATTAGCGTGTTCGTTTACTTGCCTGGGCCTCCCCCGGGTGAGACCCATCAGCGTTCTTTTTCATGTGACGTCATGATCTGGGGTCTGTCGGGCCTGCCCGAAGTAATCACCTCGCCGAGGTGATTAGTTGGGGAAACTCCCAGAATGCCTTTCAACACAATGGCGTCGAACGTGCCGAATCCACCATTTTTACCCAAACTGGATATAAATAATGGTTAACATGCAACAATAGATGCAGATAGGGAGGATAAAATTGCTGCCAGGGCGACTTACATACTTCTAATCGTCCATGTCGTCTGCTGGTATGTCGGTGCCATTGCTTGCCGTCAGTTTGCCTGATCACGTGGTGCAAACTTACACGGGTGAGACCCAACAGCGTTCGTGAATGGGGCTTTATTGAGCATGCGCGACGGTCGCTCAGAAATTTACTCCGGGGAGGCCCAGGCAAGTAAACGAACACGCTACTTAGAAAGTGCGTGTCTAACCTGGTTCTATCGACGTCCGACGGTGGCGCTGGCTGTCGAGTCGTGTCGGAGTAACGCAGTATCACAGCAGGCTCAGGCTTTACCTCTATGCCGATGATTGTGCCCTATTCCTACCATTTAATCGCAGTGATGATCCCTCCGTCCCACAAAACTTGATACAAAGTGATCTTGTTCAAANCCCTTTTTCTTTCCTCCTCTTGTTGGTCCCTTACTGCCCCCACCAACAACCGACCTGTCTGGGCTGCCGCGATCACGTTCCTTTATTTAGTGTATTTATTTAATCCATGTTATCTACATATATTCTGAATTTCTCTTTCCTATTGTATCTATGAATCCGCCTGTAATTTTAACATATGTATATTTTTAGGGCCACTAATGCTTGAGCTTCGGCCCTTTGAACTAATATTGTAAATATTATCTTTCACAATAAATTACATTACATAATACAGCAGGCTCCAATGCTAGAGTGTTTTTCAAGGAAATTTCCACAGGAATTTTAGGTGAGGATACAAAATATGCTTGGAATAGGTCGCTGAGTATCCATTTCGCCAACATTCTTTACACACTGCCTCTCCAAATGTTCGAACCGAGAGAAACAAAATGGGTGAAGCCATTTTGTCTTATGGACCATTCCCATTCGAGCACATGGCGTTGTTTACCTGCAGATCGCCTTTCATTGGCTGATTTCAGCTTGACCTCGCCAAAGTTCAAGTTCATGTTTATTCATGAGCAAAAATGTGAAAATTTTACCAAAAACGCTTAAAAAGTGCTGGAAATTGGCAGAATTTTGGAAAGCACTTTGTGTCTTTCCATGGATCCAATATACAAGAATGGACTACGGGTAAAGGTTGTTGACTTTATTCACCAGTTTCGCCAGGCTGGCTCAATAATCGAGTGGTGGAATAAGAAGAAGAAGAAACAGAAGAACCTGAGTGATCTCAATATGGTCCCCAGACTGTAAGTCTGGGGACCATAATAACTGCAACTAGCATAAAGTTGAAAACAATGCAAGTTGCAACCGCATCAATCATGCGGCTTTGTATCTGCAACATCTGAAGTGCATCAAAAATTCAGTTGAGAAGTAACTTTATTGCAAAAGTTGCAGGATTGTTATCTGCAACTTGCAACTTTAACATTTGGACTTGCAACTTGCGTGTCACTCCAGACCTAACTCTAAGACCTCCCAAAACCCTAACCCTCAACCTTGGGTTAGGGTTTTATCAACTTGATAAGCCCTAATAGATTTCAGTTAACTTTATTTTAACAACTTAAAACAAGCTTTATCATCATGAACGATGACAACAAAAAATATTTTTCTAACATTGATGCCGAGGTAGGTAATCACGTTGTGAAACAGTCATGACGGTGAAAATCTCTATCATCGCCCCCTCCATGAGTAGTAGGCCTATCCATTCTATGGACTGAGTCCAAATGGCCCGAGTAACTTATACTGAGTGCCAAAAATGATATAAACAATAATAATGAAATGTTACCACCATAAATTGGTAAGAAATGGTTACCTTCAATATGTAGAACGTGAAAAGAGTTAAAGGAAAGGTAAACCCTGGCCAAACCCTTTGTTCTGTAGGTTTTCTGTATATAGATAAACGTTTATGCCCTGAAAAAATTACTGATAATATGCCGTATATTGAACAATTTTGATGTTTTTAGCCAATGGGGCTATCCAGAATATACTTCAGCCACTCGATAATAGGGGTCTCTGCTGTACTATAAGTTTTACTATCCACTTTCTGTTCATTGAGTTTCATTGTTTATCAGTTCTTTGGGAAGTTTGACCTTGACCTCTGACCTTGACCTTGACCTATGATCATCAGGGTTATTATTACATAATCGAAATTGGCATCCTAAATAACCTAAATATGGGTGTTATCAAACCTTTACTGCTACCACAGACAGAGACATTCCAAATTATCAAGTTTGACCTTGACCTGATCATCAAGGTCATTAGGCTACATAATCAAAATGGGCATGCTCAATAACCTAAGTATGGGTGATATCATGTCGCTACCTCAACCACGGGCAGAGATATTGCAAATTATCAAGTTTGAAAATATCAAAATCTCATGATATCTCAATCACCCGGACACATGAGGCTGAGAATTTTACCAGATCCTGTCCTTGGATAAGCAGGCATGAATTAAGACTCGTTTCATGTTGATCAGTTGACAATGTGGCAAGTTATCTCAAAATATCAAATTTCGTGATATTGAACGTCGATATCACCATGACCCAAACATCTCAGGTCAAAAATAATCAGCTCATTTGATTTGTAGGGTATAAAAACCTAAGGGTAGAACTTGTTTCTATTGCTCCAGGTGTTAATTGGTTATAGGAGCCGATTTGTGCCATCAGATAAGAGTGTGGTGGACAAAATATCAAGTCTGATATGATGATTACGTCAATGACGGAGGCATCTGAGGTTGAAAATGATTAGATCACTTTTTCTGCCTGTAAGTGGCGCTCCTCTGTTGATAACTCTATTTTTAAGTTTCTGAACAGTCCACCTTCCATACTCTGCCANTCTTTGTATTTTATACCTTCTGCTTCCTCCTTAACCTTCTTCCAAATTTGAGCAATGTTTGAATAAGCAACTGAACTTTTAGGGTTGAAATAAAATTCCCTAAGATATTTTCGCAACTTGAAAAAATCGCATTTTTCAAGGAAAAATGGTGATTTTTTGGTGTTTTAGCTGTTGGAGTGAAGAATGCTCTTCCGTCTACATCCCTTCATTTTACTAATACTGCCATCAAGGTCACAACTTGGTCAGTTTCTTCCAATGTCTTGTACCAGAAACCCTGTTTTCGTTTGAAAGAGACACTCGTTGCCCATTCTACATATTGTCATGTCAAGCCACATCAACCCAAACAATACGTCTTGAATGAGCAAGCAGCACTTAATGACTTCGCCCAGTAGAATATCGGCCAATCAGTGTGTATTGCATCTTCCCTTCTCACTACGTGATACTTGGAGGCGGTCTTGAACCAAATTCATGATTCAGTTTTTCGCTGTGTTCACACTATCACGATTCACGCCACGATTGAAATCGTGATCTTAATCGTTGAATAATCGTGGCGATCCTATCAGATGTTATCAGATCTTGAGGTCAGTCGTGGCAATCGTATTGATCGTATAAAAGTTTTGAACGGTTCAAAAATTTCCTACGATCAACAAGATTGTCACGATTGCCGTCACGATTGCCCTCAAGATGTGATAAGATCTGATACGATCTGATAGGATCACCACGATTACTCCACGAATAAGACCACAATTTCAATCGTGGCGCCATTCGTGCCACCTGAAATTGACCAATCGCGACCATGTCGTATCCAAGCGCATCAGAACGTATCGACTCGCATCAGCTCGTATCCAAACGTGAAACTTCAGAGAAGTAAACAAATATTCCACGATCAGTTACGAATGGCCAATCGTGACGTTCGTAACGGACCGCGCTCTAGTGTGAACATAGCATTAGAAGCATGAAATTCCTGACCACCCGAATCTATAAGAAAACAGAAAACCTCGTCCTTGACAAACGCGCGTTATTTTAAGGCCCCTCCGTTGCAATCAACATGATGAACGCCGAAGTACGTATTTGAAAATCGGACGGCTGTTTCAACAACCTTCTTCCAATATGTCTATTCAATGATAAAGATAAAGATATTGAAAACGTATATGCATATTTTGGCGAACGAAACCACTTGTTGGCCCATGCTTGCTAGCCGATAGACAGACCGTGGCCACCATTCTTAAGGCTTGTTTCATTGAAACTCAAAGTCAGACGTCTGATCTGTACTTGTTACAACTTAATAGTACATATCGATACCAGCTGCTTTGACTCACATTCAGGAGCTATTATTGCTGTATTCGTGTAATCTTCGCCCTGTAATATTGAAAAACAGACACTTGCTTCATGGAAAAACGAAAGGAAATCGACATCAGTGATAAGAAAGTTTGTTCTTCCACGTTGGCTGATATCCAATTGAACATAGGACCTATTGAACATCTTTTCCTGGTAATCTACAAGCCGTTCAAGCGACACCGCCGATGATTGATAAGATCTCCTCGAATGCCCAGTCTGAGAGCTTACGAATGCTTTTCGCTAATTTGAAAAGAACCGGTCCCGACATTTTGAAGAGAACAGCAAAAGCCAGGTTGTTGCCACTCGAACTGACAAAAAGTGGATACCGTGTGTGATCGAACCTCATTCCTGCGGCACGGGTAGAAAAACGAACGTGGAGGCCGGTGAAACTCTCGTTTGACGTGTACACATCGGCCTCTTGCTCCTCGGTAGTTCCAGTGGTTGCATTCCCTCGGTTCCTGGCATATCGCTGCGCAATGAAGCTTTGATCTTGTCAGGGTAACAGATTGTAAAACGTCGCTCCGTGGAGGGTAAACCTCATCCCAGTCGGGATTAGTTCGGAGGAAAGACACTGACGACTTGATCGTGTTTTCAGTTAACGTCCGCAGATAGAAAGTTATCAATATAATCCTTGCCGAAAGCATAATTACGCTTTGGCACACTGTAAATCCAGGTGACGCGTTACGCGTTTAGTTTTGTCTTTACGTGTTTAACAACAAAACACAACCTAACATATTACATGAATATATCTGAACATATCATCAGGACAGGCATTCTATCCGCCTAGAAACATACGTCTTGGTGCCTAAAATGCCGAAATGTATCATTTGATTCACTGTAAATCTAAAGTCTAAACACGAAACTAAACGGGAATATGCAACACTTTTTAAACATCTAAACGCGATTAGTTTTCCATTAGAAATGAACAGATGACCTAAACACCACATTAAGAAAACAGTAAAGGGGCTGAGGAAATAAGATGTTCTGCGGTATGGCTGGGATCATTTCACTATAACTGCACAGATTTCAACCAAACTTGGTATGATAATAGTGGTGGGGCTAGGAGACCTTCTGGTACCGCCCATCACTCTGTTATGTAATCCCTAGCAACAGCATAGCAACCTTACTGTTCTGCGGTGTTCCTGGGATCATTACACTATTTCTGCACAGAATTATACCAAACCTTGTAGGATGATAATGGGGAGGCTAAGTTACGTCATGGTACCAGTCATTATGGTACCAGTCATTATCCAATTATTTAATCCCTAGCAACAGCATAGCAACTCCATTGTTCTGCGGTACCCCTGGGATCATTTCAATCTATATTATAATTGACGGTGGCGCTTTAACTTCGAACACGAACTCCTCCGTGGTTTCTGATCGAAATGGCACCATTTTCACAGGAAGTGTTGAAAATGACATGCGGTGGCCCTTAAGCGGGTGGCATTACATTTTTTTTACCCTTAAGCGAATAAAATGCAGGAAGAAACTTCCAATGATTTGCAATGCCCGCTAGCCTGGTTTCGCTGGCCACCGTGTAGATGGCGCTGCGTACGCAACACCATCTACACGGTGGCCGACGGAACCAGGTATAATGCATTGTCTTCAACCAGGCAGGGTGATCAGAAAATAGGAACTTCAACACATAAAACTGCTGCCATCTGCTTCCCATAGGCCTAGATTATTGTCCGAGGAGTTGGCCCCCACTAAACATTTTC
>NMRB01000378.1:200987-214248 GCA_002633025.1 Notospermus geniculatus | reverse complement strand
TTATCATCCTACAAGGTTTGGTTGAATTCTAATCAGTAATATTGAAATGATCCCAGGGGTACCACTGAACAATGGAGTTGCTATGCTGTTGCTAGGGATGACATAACTGGAAAATGAGTGGTACCATGACGTAGCTTAGCCTCCCCATTATCATCCTACAAGGTTTGGTTGAATTCTAATCCGTAATATTGAAATGACCCCAGGGGTACCACAGAACAATGGAGTTGCTATGCTCTTGCTAGGGATTACATAATTGGATAATGAGTGGTACCATGGCGTGGCTTAGCCTCCCCATTATCATCCTACAATGTTTGGTTGAATTCTAATCTGTAATATTGAAATGATCCCAGGGGTACCACAGAACAATGGAGTTGCTATGCTGTTGCTAGGGATTACATAATAGAGTGATGGGTGGTACCAGAAGGTCTCCTAGCCCCACCACTATTATCATACCAAGTTTGGTTGAAATATGTGCAGTAATAGTGAAATGATCCCAGCCATACCGCAGAACATCTTATTTCCTCGGCCCCTTTACTGTTTTCTTTGTTCCTATTTTAATACTAATGAATCAGTCCACTTGTGCATCCATGCTGACAGTTTTACCAGATTCACACCGCACGCAGTCGTTCTTCTGAAGAAATTAATGCCTGTATTGTCGTTAGTTTCATGAGTGGCATTGAAATCCCTGTGTTCATCACTTGAGGTGCTCTTTTTCACAAAACCCACATCGATATAATAACAGTCAATCGCCTTCATCTCTATTGGACCTCCATCTTACGAGAATGTAAATGTCTTGTTTAAGTTATAAACATCTCGTTTAGTTTCCCCTACAAGTCACGAAACATGAAGGAATCCTAAACATCGTGTTTAGGGCTGGTTCACGGCTCGGGTGGAATTGGTCCAATTTGTCGTTTCGCTATATCTCCCGCTGGCGAAGTTTTCCCCCCAGGATAGTTGGTATACAGCTACAGTAACCAGTCAGATGGCAGTATGACGTACAGTGTACTGTTTGTTACACCATGGCCCGTATGCATAAACGTTAAGCAGGAGGAAATAGGTTTCTACCAAAACTCTTGAACGTGAACTAATGATGAACGTATGTTACGTCCAGCAGTGTAACCTCGGCTGTGATTGGTCATACAGTCCCTATCACCCAGACAGTGCTAAAATGAGTTAATCGCACCCTGTTTCGCCTATATAAAATGCAATTTCTGATGGGACGTGTCCGTGTCTCATACGGAAGAAAAGGGATTAAGGCTGTTGTGGCTTAGACAAACTACATGTACTTGACCACAATAATGTTCATTTGTGTGAGACACAGTTTATTGATTAAGAAGCAGGCTTGTTCGCGCTTTTAAAACAGCTTACTGGTTTACAACAAGAAAAGGGCATCGGAGCGATGTCAGTGGTTTCCGATCTTGAAGACAGTGGTCAATCGACCACTAGCCAATTTCTAGTTGAGCTTATGAGAAGTTTACTACTCTAGAGCTGGTTGACTGTGAGCTCGACCTCTGACGTTGAGAAGTATTGCGTGACGAGAACCATCTTCACTGAGTTCAGGTCAAGACTCGGCTTCTCCTCCCTTGACCTTCACGCAAGCAAACCACATTCCGTGTTCAACGGATTTCCCCCGTCCCAGAAATAGCAACCAATCACGGCAGAGCAGCTCGGGTATGATGACAAGATGGCGGGCTCGATGAAACTTTATTCGAATGCAAAGTCTCCGTGCAAGGACTTACAAGTACTCAAAAAAGAAGCCGCGAAGGCAATATTCGATGGAGACTACTTGTTATTCTGTTGTAGGACTGGCAGTGGGAAGTCAATTATGTGCCAGCAGGTCAGTGTTGTCCGCTACGAAGTTGAACGGCGTACTCGTATTGAATAAATTACCGCATGAGAACCGAGGCTTCTGATTGGTCGCACGAGAAAACCCCAAAGCGTTGAACACGGAATCTGGTTGCTTGCTGCAGAGTGTAGGAAGAGGTTAGCGATTTCTACACGATGCATTATGCAGAATGGACGAAAACAGGCATCCTTGATTAAATCTACGATGGTTTAACATTCACATGGATTTACAGCCTATTGTAAGTTCATTCTAAATAGGTATAAAGAGGAAGGGCCTATCGTTTGACAGAATGGTTATTACCAGTTCTTACCGCTTGGTGTCAGCAGTGCATGGACCTCACAGCTCATTAAAATTAAGAATAAAGTCCTTTTCAAGCAGCCGTGTTATCTGACGGGAAAAAAACTCGCCCTGAATGAATGCCTGCATGGACAACTCAACCTAATTGGCCGTATTGGCTGGTGATTGAAGTTTCGTCATCAATTTCTATTCAACTATGAAAGATCATGAATACTAGCCCGCCCCCTATTCATACTCTGAACGTATGGTTCACCAATCATGTAATATCTACCATAGGGTCATGGACGAAATATACGTCCACGTTTACGGACACTTTCCCTAGATACCTATTAAAACACTAAATTGGTTTTCCGAATTACCCAAAGAAAAATTCCAGGCCAGAGAGTGTAGCCCCAGTGGCGTAGTGGTTAGAGCGTAGGTCCAGGCAATGCATGTAGGTGGGCCCTGGATCGAATATGCCTGGCGGTACTACATGTATGCACTCTTTACTGCGTGCCTTTTTTATACTTTTTTCTTTCATCTGCCAAAATTTTTTTTGTCGCTTTTTCAGTGTCTAAATCAGTCTGTTTAATATTTTTTGCCGTCGTGGAAACACACTAATCTATTTCGTTGGAATATAGAAAACTAAACGCGTTTAGCATGTTTAAAAACCGTTGCATATTCCCGTTTAGTTTCGTGTTTAATTTCGTGTTTAGACAGATTTACAGTGCAAGTACACGTATATACAGATACGGAGTTTTACAACCAGAAACACGTTCAGGACAACTGTGTAGCAGATGATGAAATCCAGGAATGACTGCATCGCTTTTGTTAGTTTCCTGTCAAAAATCAACTATCAAACGGTATTAAAGGTAAAGAAAATCCCAGGTAATGAGGGTATCCGTCCATCCTCAATATAAATGGCAAAAATGTAATAACTTGCACCTAAAGAATGCAAATCTTTCCTGCTGTTGTGAACTAATGTAACCATTGATAATCGAGCCTGAAAGATCCGTCGAAACGCGAATGGAGGACTGCCTGGTACTTTATCTTAGGGTATAGTGGGCATGGTGGGCGCACACCAATGGAGAACGAGTGTATGCGTATGCATACATGCGTTCCAATGCACTAAGAATGCTCTACGAAAACATTACCTAGATGTTATTTTCACATGGATCATTCGGGGACGTTTTAGGGAGATCAAGGAATGCCTAGACCGCTCCATGAACAAAAAATACGAAAATTATTTGCCCACTGTACGTGATGACAAGTTATTAGAGTGCATAATTCATTGCACTTTATGAACACTATGAAAATCACTCTCTTAATCTGTGCCTGCATTAGAAAAACAAATGGATCACCTATGCCACACCAACTAAGGGTGTCCTGAAAAGGACGAACATGCGTTGAAACTTTCATCCATAGTACCTAGCGACGAAACAAAATGTACAGCATCGTTCTCTATTGCGTGCGACTGCTGAGAAGCGAGTGGTAGAGGTATCGGTGAATGTTTTCTATTTGGGCAGTGTTGTTTATGCACCCGATGTACAACGGAGCATCCTGTCAGGCAACGAGCCTCGGACATTGGTTGGTTTGGTTTAGCTTTGCATCTTTCATGGGTGAAAATCTTGGTGCAAGCCTACCATGCGTTCGAATATAGAGACCCAGACAGATCTGGAGGGACCAAACCAAGGAGAACAGATATGAAGCACCAGAGCTTCTAACTTTTAATACGGTGGGATTCTCTCAACCAACTCTGCAAATTACTTTACAAGCCGGAGCATCTTGCAGAAACCAAGTCCCGTATGTGCTAGTTCTACCTGATGGATGACAAGAACAACCCTTAGCACTGCTCATTTGCAATGCTGAAGAACTGAAGACACGACTGTTCTGCTGGTAAAACCTGTTGAATCCTTCCGCATCGTACTTACTTCAATCAACGCCAGAAGAGCATACAGTGTAGTTAAACTCGACTAGTCATGACACTATAACGGTGTAATGCGGAGGATTTATGGTTAATGATGACTTGTAGAATTGATAGCGGTTTAACTTTCAGCGTTGCTCATCGAAACATCTTTGCCTGCCAATTGTCGTTGAAATTAATGAAGACAGTATGATATAACATCCGATCAAGTAGCGGTATTGATTAACCGAGTTTTTTGATTTAGTTAAAACAATTTAATGATAAATATAAATACCAAATGTAAAATGGATAACAGTTTCACCAATTATGACATGCGTGGTGTATTCGACCCCGAACCTGATCACGAAGCAAACAGAAAGGGCCGTATTCATAAAGGGTGATCATCGCGCGATTAGCCTAGACGCGGATAACTTTTCTACGCTGGTTAAAACAGGTTTGTACGCGTGTGGATAAACACCCTTGATGATCGCAATTCACAACAAGAGATGATCGGCTGTTTATCTGTCCGCGTCTAACTTCCCGCTTAATCCCCGATTTTCTTGCTGCGGGCATTCCCCAGTCACTGAAAGATCATGTAACGAAGTACGTAACATGTCAGAACAAAGGTCCCGGTCATGCATGGCACCGTAGATTTTGACTGCGCGCCGGACGCCGATGGTTTTGCGTCGAAGTATGAACTACATGTAGGCTTAACAGCCCAACATGTCGAAAAAACGAGCTGACAATTTTGCAACCAATCAGCGGATGTGGCTAATTGAGGCTGAAACATTCGGAAAGATATCAGCGGATGTGGCTAATTGAGGCTGAAACATTCGGAAAGATGTGATTGAAAACGGGCCAGTCACTGAAGATCATGTAACGAAGTACGTAACATGTCAGAACAAAGGTCCCAGTCATGCATGGCGCGCCGGACGCCGATGGTTTTGCGTCGAAGTATGAACCAGGCTTAACAGCCCAACATGTGGAAAAAACGAGCTGACAATTTTGCAGCCAATCAGCTGATGTGGCTAATTGAGGCTGAAACATTCGGAAAGATGTGATTGAAAACAAACGTTCAGATGCTACAGCCAATCAGAAGAAGCAAGTGGCATGGGATGCTGTCGCACGTGATTCCCGGATTTGTACGATCTGTAAAAACACGCCAATCAACAGGCTGCCTTCGTTCTGCCTCTTCCCATGCTTCCTCTGCACCTAATTCGAGGATACGGAGTGGATTCATTGCGAAGCTTCAGCGCGCCTAAGGCAAATGACAGTTTGTACGCGAGATAAACAAGCCCCTTGGGACGTTTAACATTTCTTTTGTTACTTGCACGCGGGTGTCTACTTTTGTACACTGTAAATCTAAAATGTTTAAAGTCTAAACACGAAACTGAACGGGAATATGCAACAGATTTTAAACATCTAAACGCGTTTAGTTTTCCATATTCCAACGAAATAGATTAATTTGTTTCCATGACGGCAAAAAATTATTAAACCGACTGATTTGAACTGAAAAAGTGACAGAAAAAGCGTTGGAAGATGAAGGAAAAAAGTATAAAAAGGCACGCAGTAAAGAGTGAATAATACCGGCAGGCAGATTCGATCCAGGGCCCACCAACATGCATAATCTAGACCAACGCTCTAACCACTACGCCACTGGGGCTACACGCCCTGGCCTGGAATTTTTCTTTGGCTAATTCGGAAAACCTGTCTTAGTACTGTATTATTTCCTCCTGAACGTTAAAGCGTGAAGTTATACCTGGAATAAGTTTATTCCACCTTTATGCATACGGGCCATGGTGTAACAAACAGTATTGTATACTGTACGTCATACTGCCTGATTGGTTGCATACCACCTATCCTAGGGGGGGAAAATTCGCCGGCGGGTGATATAGCGAAATGACAAATTTGACCAATTCCACCCGAGCCGTGAACCAGCCCTAAACACGATGTTCAGGATTCCTTCATGTTTCGTGTTTAGGGGAAACTGAACGAGATGTAACTTAAACAAGACATTTAAATTTACTGTTTTCTAAATGCGGTGTTTAGGTCATCTGTCCATTTCTAATGGAAAACTAATCGCGTTTAGATGTTTAAAAAGTGTTGCATATTCCCGTTTAGTTTCGTGTTTAGACTTTAGATGTACAGTAAAACAAATGATATATTTCGGGATTTTAGGCAACAAGACGTATGTTTCTGGGCGGATAGAACGCCTGTCCTGATGATATGTTCAGTTATATTCACGTAATGTGTTAAGTTGTGTTTTGTTGCTAAACATGTAAACACAAAACTAAACGCTAAACGCGTCACCTGGATTTACAGTGTACGTTGGTTAAACGTCTGGTGATCTAATCACTCTTTATGAATGCTGTCTAACTTGAACGTGCGATTATCCCCTGTTTAGTCAGCGTCTTTGCTAGTTAGTCGCGTCTAAGAGAAAAAAACCCTTTATGAATATGGCCCAAAATGTCCTCTAGTGGAAATCAAAAGAAAATGGGATGTCAGACTGACTGTCGTATAGTTAATGGGCCATATTCATAAAGGGTGTTTTTCTCTTAGACGCGACTAACTAGCAAAAACGCTGACTAAACACGGGATAATCGCACGTTCAAGTTAGACAGCATTTCATAAAGAGTGATTAGATCACCAGACGTTTAACCAACGTACAAAAGTAGACACCCGCGTGCAAATAACAAAAGAAATATTAAACGTCCCAAGGGGCTTGTTTATCTCGCGTACAAACTGTCATTTCGCCTTAGGCGCGCTGAAGCTTCGCAATGAATCCACTCCGTATCCTCGAATTAGGTGCAGAGGAAGCATGGGAAGAGGCAGAACGAAGGCAGCCTGTTGATTTGCGTGTTTTTACAGATCATACAAATCCAGGAATCACGTGCTATAGCATCCCATGCCACTTGCTTCTTCTGATTGGCTGTAGCATCTGAACGTTTGTTTTCAATCACATCTTTCCGAATGTTTCAGCCTCAATTAGCCACATCTGCTGATTGGCTGCAAAATTGTCAGCTCGTTTTTTCGACATGTTGGGCTGTTAAATCAAGTTCATACTTTGACGCAAAACCATCGGCCTCCGGCGCGCAATCAAAATCTGCGGTGCCATGCATGACCGGGACCTTTGTTCTGACATGTTACGTACATCGTTACATGATCTTTCAGTGACTGGGGAATGCCCGCAGCAAGAAAATCGGTGATTAAAGCCTAGGTCACAAATCCACCGGGCCCCGTACGATTTTCTCCACCCAGCGGCTTGCCGTGGATTTTAGAGACTGAAACTCGGATCTCAGATGAATTATGCCAAAATCGCCTCAATAGATAAGTGGAAATTAGACTGGATCAAACTGGGCACCGTAGAAATTGGCCAGAATGTCTGTTTTTACTCGCCGTACGGGCCCCGGAGTGGATATGTGACTGGGGCTTAAGCGGGAAGTTAGACGCGGACAGATAAACGGCCGATCATCTCTTGTTGTGAATTGCGACCATCAAGGGTGTTTATCCACCCGCGTAAAAACCTGTTTTAACCAGCGTACAAAAGTTATCCGCGTCTAGGCTAATCGCACGATGATCACCCTTTATGAATACGGCCCAATATGTTCTTGTCCATAAGAAGGAGTGTCAACGAAATGGTGGATGTTGCTGAAGTCCGGCGATGATCGAGTGATATACTCATGTACGTACATGTACTGGCGATACATTCTTAAGGTGCAATAATTAATATATAACTAGTTGCCACTCCTGTAGAGATATACTGCATTTGGTTCATCTTTGAAAACTAAAACCACTCGGCCAAGCAAATCAGCAACCATGATATATGGAACAGATGTCCTATTGAAACTAGTATAGGGCATTTTGTACTGAAAGGTTGAGATGCCTGAAACATGGCCAGTATTATTCTTGATCACGTCGACTCTGTTGAATAAGTGGTAATCTTTGATAGTCGTGCCGAACATGTAGAAGTAGAAGCTTAAGCCATCCTTTGACCAGTTCAATGGCATAAGTGTCATGTAGACAGCAGGTGGTTCTGAACCATGTTTCTCTATAAAGAAGTAACGATGTGGGTCTTTGATGGAAGAGATGTAGATAAATCTCTGAAAAAAGACATATGGGGCCATATTCATAAAGGGTGTTTTTCTCTTAGACGCGACTAACCAGCAAAAACGCTGACTAAACAGGGGATAATCGCACGTTCAAGTTAGACAGCATTTTATAAAGAGTGATTAGATAACCAGACGTTTAACCAACGTACAAAAGTAGACACCCGCGTGCAAGTAACAAAAGAAATGTTAAACGTCCCAAGGGGCTTGTTTATCTCGCGTACAAACTGCCATTTCGCCTTAGGCACGCTGAAGCTTCGCAAAGAATCCGCACCGTATCCTCGAATTAGGTGCAGAGGAAGCATGGGAAGAGGCAGAACGAAGGCAGCCTGTTGATTTGCGTGTTTTTACAGATCATACAAATCCGGGAATCATGTGCGACAGCATCCCATGCCACTTGCTTCTTCTGATTGGCTGTAGCATCTGAACGTTTGTTTTCAATCACATCTTTCCGAATGTTTCAGCCTCAATTAGCCACATCCGCTGATTGGTTGCAAAATTGTCAGCTCGTTTTTTCGACATGTTGGGCTGTTAAGCCTACATGTAGTTCATACTTCGACGCAAAACCATCGGCGTCCGGCGCGCAATCAAAATCTACGGTGCCATGCATGACCGGGACCTTTGTTCTGACATGTTACGTACTTCGTTACATGATCTTTCAGTGACTGGGGAATGCCCGCAGCAAGAAAATCGGTGATTAAGCGGGAAGTTAGACGCGGACAGATAAACGGCCGATCATCTCTTGTTGTGAATTGCGATCATCAAGGGTGTTTATCCACACGCGTACAAACCTGTTTTAACCAGCGTACAAAAGTTATCCGCGTCTAGGCTAATCGCGCGATGATCACCCTTTATGAATACGNTGGGGACCTTCACCAGGCTATGGGACCTCTATGTGCACTCTCCTAACTTTTTGAAAACATCGTAAAATTCAATACTGTGGGGCTTTAAAATTAGGTTGACCCAAATACATGAGATACATGACTTGTACACCACACTATGTTGAAAACTGCATCTAATTACCTTGTTTTATCTCGGAGACACATGTATTTGAAAAACATGCATGGTGTCCATTTACATGTTCTTATTTGAAGGACTGTATATGTATGCTGCATTTGCTTCAACCACGTCCAACGAATAAATTGCTGATTGCGGCAGGAGAAAGTATAAGCCTACTTTCTAACAATGGATGTTCCTTTGAGAATCCTTCCCTTGGTACTGGCTAATCGTATAACAAAAAGGACAGTGCCGTCACCACATCATCATGATACTGTAAATTTTACCGATGACAGCCATAATGTCCTGTAAATTTTACCGATGACAGCCATAATATCCTGTAAATGTTACCGATGACAGCCATAATGTCCTGTATGCGGCGTCAATAATGTCAAAAAAAGGGTACGGTGCCTGCATTCATCAGGCGGCCTCGAATGAAGGATTGGAATGGCTGCATTTGGCTTGCCATTTTGCTGCTGAGGATGAGTGGCTTCAACGAGGATTTACCTGTTTGTTTACAACCACATCCCCATTTTTGCTGATGGCAAGAGAAGCGACGGCATAGTCGGTGCTTTCACCATTTCTCTCTAACATTCTGCCGGCAAAAGTCGCCACATAAGAGAAACTCGGTGCTGTCCTCGAATCATTATCCTGGAAAAAACTCTTTTTATTGAGTGCCGACTACTGAATTGGCTTCACTTCTAATTCTTGTTGTTGTATTTCGATTCTTTCTCCTGAATAGACGCCGGCCAGGCGACGTTAATTACACTGAAACAAGGAAATTGCAAACGGCAGTCGTACATATTTAGGCCCACCCATATTATTGATTATCGGGTATGAAATAAACTACATTCAAGTATATTATTAACGCACCCTCACTGACCTCATTGAGTTCCTTAGGAGGACTGTGCATGTAGAGCCTTTGGCAAAAGTTTATCTCCACCTGATACATGTACCTTGAATATTTCAAATACTACTGGGCCAATTTTACACGGTTTGTTGCACATGAAAATACCGTAGAGTCGGTTCTATAACATCAACGCATTATATGCCGAAGTCCCGCCCCAGTGCATACTACGTCAGAGCCCGGTTTCCCGCCTGCATTGATTGACCAATGACGCACAGGAGAAGACCTGGTCAGTTTCTTGCGAATATGACATGAGGTGGTGGGACATCACTAGGCCTATGTTGTCAGTCAAATGCCACAGTATACAACTTGTATCAATAAAGAATGCACTCACGCAGGCAAAATCCAAAGCTTTTGTCAACCACTGACAACTACAGAGCAGTGGAATTCTTGAATGCAATTGCATGGTGAAATGGGTCTCTATTCCATGAAACCACAATCCGTAATAGCGCCTAGTACTGACGGCCTATTCAAATCCCCGTCACGAATGTCAGTCTTGACCAACATGTGACCACTACATGTACGTCGTAGTAAAATGGGCGTTGCTAATCTTGAATTTTGGATTGATGTTATAGAACCGACTCCACGGTATACAGTAAACTCGAGTTTAAACAACCGGTTCATTATCTTGTTCATAAGCACACCCACAATCGAAATGGGAGTGAATAAAACGTAACACGTATTATGCTGAATGGGTGGAATCGCTACTCCAATCACAATCCCACACTGGAATGAATAGTTGGTTATAGGGGTTAGTGTGAAACTGACCCTTTTCTGATTCAATTCTGTTTGTGGCCTCATACAGGGTGGAAATGGATTTTAGGCTTCAATTAATCAGTTGCGTTTCAATCCAGGCCGGCCTATAAGTACGTTTGAGTCATCTGGAGCTCGATGGGGGTATGTCAACCAAACCCTTAGTAAAGCTAGGAATCCACTGCTGATTTTCTGCCTTGCGTTGCGTCGCGACTCGCTTTGCAACCTGATTCTGCTTTGCGATCTGATTCCCGATACGCTGCATTGCAACTGGCGATCGAACTTGCTTTTGATTGCGTTCGAAAATTAGACAGCACCGCAAGGTGGCAATGCTGGGGGGTTATTCACTAAAGCCACGCAGACGTTTGCGGGCCCGCTAAGCGCACGCAAACCAAACGCACGCTATTCTGCTTGTTTCACAAAGGCCACGCAAGTTAGCAAGAGTGCGCAATTCAGCACGATGATGAGAATATTTTGCGTCTCCGAAAAAGGTCCCGCAAACGCCACGCAAGCCTGTCGCTGTATAAAAGTGGCTTTGTTAACTCGCTGCAGAGGAAGATACTCGCCGACAAATCCGTCGAAATAGGACATTCTGAGATAGAAATTCCATCTACCGATATCTATGGTGGCCCCCCAAAAAACGTGCCGAACTTCAAATCTTGATTTCTCGACAACTGACCATTATAATTCAATGAAATTTGGTACCGTATCTTTTAAAGATGTTTTTTTTAACGTGTGAACGATTTTCATTGATACCTTTGGTATTAGGACCGTATCACTCAATTCAAAAATTGTGGTAAAAAATGCGATTCCGGAATCCGATAAGAAACGAGTGAATAAAAGCATCCCGAATTTAAATTTCAATTTCTCAAAAGCGCTTTACTAACTCAATGAAATTTCGTCGAACAGCACTCCATGATATTACCTCTAATATGTGAAAGTATCACCCCAAAAGCTTTGGTGTCTACGCCGTGGCGCTCATTACTAAAACCAATATTGGAATCTAGCGTTTCGATGTTTCACCAATGGTGTCTTAAAATATGATTAACGATTACTACCGGTATGGTTTTTATTTTTGGTACCCCAGTCTTAATATCAAAGCTATTGAGTTGAAACTTTCATGTGTTAGAAGCATTGCCGTGGAACAGTATTGAGTGAATTCTCAGTGGGTTATAATGAACAGTTATTGAGAAATAGAAATTTGAAGTTCGGTGATGGGTTGAAACACGAAACACGATTACTATTTGCGATTTACAAGCACTTCCGATTACGAGTCGAAATTATTCTGCCACAAAGTTTTTGGCAACAGCGGACTGCAATTCATTCTGGCAGTTGAAGCCGGAGTCGAGTCGGAAAACTGTGCAACCTCTGTAATGGTCAATTATGTCAGTTTGCGTGACCGGTAATAGCGTTGTGTTAAGCGTGGAGTTTGCGGGGGGTTTTGTGATTACCACGCTACGCCAAGTTAGCGATCCCGCAAAGTCCACGCAAACGCTACGCTAACTCCACGCAACGCAAAAATTAGCGTGGGCTTAGTGAATAACCCCCCTGGTCCACTATTGCGTTCCGTTGCGATCGTGAGCAGTTTTACCTTGACTGTTCAAAACAGCCGTCGAGAGTTTCAATCATGTGTGGCTGGCTTCATTTCCTTTATCAACAAGCAACAATGTTTGGATCACAATTCAGATTATGCAATGTTACTGCCCTCTTAGCTTCCTTTGGTTACCTTGGCCTATGAACACGTTATGAGGGGTATTAAAACAGATAGTGCAAAATTTCACTTGCCTGTCGTTCCTAAAGCATCTGCGAATTTGGCATAATCAGGGGCGGATCCAGGATTTTCTCGAGGGGTGGGTTCTGAAGGTAGAGGCACCAGGGGGGCTATTCACTAAGCCCACGCTAATTTTTGCGTTGCGTGGAGTTAGCGTAGCGTTTGCGTGGACTTTGCGGGATCGCTAACTTGGCGTAGCGTGGTATTCACAAAACCCCCCGCAAACTCCACGCTTACACAACGCTATTACCGGGCACCCAAACTGACATAATTGACCAGTTGCACAGTTTTCCGACTCAACTCCGGCTTCAACTACCAGAATGGATTGCAGTCCGCTGTAGACATCCTTGATAAAAACGTTTTGATAGACGTTTGCAAATCGTAAAATGCCATAACTTTGTGGCAGAATATTTTCGACTCGTAATCGAGAGTGCACGTAAATCGCAAATATTATAGTCGTGTTTCGTGTTACAACCCATCTCCGAACTTCAAATTTCTATTTCTCAATAACTATTCATTATAACCCACTGAAAATTCACTCAATACTGTTCCACGGCAATGTTTCTAATACATGAAAGTGTCAACTCAATAGCTTTGATATTAAGACTGTGGCACCAAAAATAAAAACCATAGTAATCGTTTATCATATTTTAAGAGACCATTGGTGAAACATCGAAACGCTAGATTCCAATATGGGTTTTTA
>NMRB01000378.1:163962-194673 GCA_002633025.1 Notospermus geniculatus | reverse complement strand
ACTTGCTTGCATGGATGTTATCTACAGTAAACCAAAGAAGAAAACACAAAAATTGACACACAAAGTGATAAATATCATGAAGTCAACTTCCAGAAACTTGCGAATTTTCAACCCCGCCTCAGGCACTTTTCAGTTGGAGAGACCAGAAAAGACTTATGGTCTCTCCAACTGAAAAGTGCCTGAGGAAGACCCTGGCTGGGCTCAAAAATTCTCAAGTTTCTGGCAGTTGACTTCTTGCAGTAAACAATGTAAATGAAAAATAAGTATTACTTGCCTATTTTTATTAAAGAAGATTAAATATTATCAGGCATCCAGAGGAATCGGAACCAGTCAGATTCTGGTGGGTAGCATTTCTGAAATCTGAAGGGTGTGTGTCATCTTCACATAGGGTTGTTACAAAATGTAAAAGGGATACCATCATGAAAACTTACCTTTCGTTTCTTCAAGAATGTATCTGTATCATACGCTTCACAGTAGTCATGGTCAAGAGTAAGTGCAACTGGATTTGCTGCTGGGAACAGCTGCATGATGGGCATTGGGGCCATTGGCCTGACAGACTGAAATTAAACCACAGATTATAACTATGGGGTATAATGGCCTATTCTTTATCATTGTTGCTTCCTCATTGTCCTTTTGAGATAATTAAATATAAACTGGTCATTTTTTTAAAGAATTTTACCTGTTGGTTCAAAATCAGGTTTTTAACTCGGTCAAGTTTTCCTTTCAAACCTCGAAGGTGAGCAGGTCTTGGATCATAATCGATGTTATCCATGTCTCGTAGCTTCCTGAGGGTACTAAACTGCATTGGACTACACACGTATGGCTTGGACTTGTGAAATGTCTGTAAAGTCTGGAATACAAGAGTGTTTGTTAAAAATATAAAACCTTCAAAGCCTCAAAATAACTGACACCAATGAAAAACACATGTGTACCAACCTGAGTGCATGTCTGTTCTGTGATGATCACACCATCATTCTTTTTAAACTGCATCAGTCCATAAAGGATGGACACCACATGCTTGCAGTGTGCTGTTGGACCTTGACCAACAGCACATTCACACTGCGACTCCACAATAACTCCTGTAGATTGCAGGGCAATGTCAGCTCGGTATGATACACTCTTGCGCATCTCGGCCCAAACAGATGCAGTGATGTACGAATTGTCACCATCTTGGAAAAACCTGATGTAACGAATATATCTGAAATGAAACAGCAATGAGTCTTGACAAGAACAGCCTAAGCTATTTCCTTCCCATTTGATTTCGGCCAAACTACTGAAATTTAAAAAATCAAAATTTTCATACCTTTCCTCATACAGGTCTTTGCATTTTTCCTCAAATTTCTTCTGAAAAAGGCTGAGGTAGCACAGGATCCTCTCCAGAGTTACATCAGGAACTTCATTCAACATCCCTTTGTGAAGATCCTTGAAGAGTGTGTAATCAGGCACACACATCTGGTACTCCGGCTGAGTGGCACTTTCACAGTCGTCAGCATTCCTTTGATAGAATTCAAGCCTAAAAAATACCAGACCATATTTTAGACCAGTAGGCCTATAACACAAGACAAGACAGGCTACCTAGGTAGGATCTTGGACATGATAGTGGAAGTGGAATCAGCACACAAGTTAATAAAACATTAACTCAACAGTGCTCATATCTGAGCAGTCAATGACCACATTATTGAGATTGACATTCTAAAAGCAAGCATGCTAGGCCTAGGCCTATCAATGCATAGCATGATCAATGCATGATGTATTAAATGTAGGCCTAGGCCCTACGACGGAACATTACTCAGGCGCTACCGTAATTTGTACAGTTTTACTTTAGGCCTAGCCTACCTAGGGCCTAGGCCTATAGCATAGGCAGGCCTGCCTTGCCTATACAGTACACTCCACTACAGCCGCAAAAAGATCTGTTGACTGTTCGTTGAAACAAATTAGGCATAGCCTAGCCTAACCTACATGCAAAACAGGCCTAGAGCAGAACTGTGTCTTAAGTTCTTTTTTGAACGTGCAATCCAGTGCACTCACCACTGTGCGTGCGATACACACTACACCATGACCATGCACACGACGTTGTAGGCCGGTGCAGCCGGGCACGGCCATGACGGCCGAGCGTCTCTCGCGGCCTACAACAAAAGTAGCCTTACCTCTCTATAAGCTCTTTTTTGCGACCGGAAATCTTGGCCCCATACTTCTTCAGTTCTCCCTTTACATCTTTAAGAGAAAGCTGGCTGCTCATTTTAGGTCATTTCTGTTAAATTCTTAAAATCGGAACGTGAGCAGACGAGGGAAATTACTGACTTTCCTGAAGGAAATACGCGAGCACCTCTAGCGGTGAAACTGAGTTGACTATCAGCGCCATCTGGGCCGTTAGTTCGCCGGTTCCTCATTGAACGCAACAGTCGCAATCGATAGGCGTTCCGCGCACTCGGTTACGACAGGTCATTGCGGCAACAAGTGGTACAATCCAGTCTTCAATCTGTAGCGCGCACATCGGACAGGCAATGCTGCTGAATGTTACACGGAAAATGTCGATGTCTTCCGATCGGACCACTCGGGAGTCATGCCATTAACATTCACGTGACCAGGTGTACTCCACAAACGCGGCAACGGTCGGCAATATTGAGTTTTCGCAAACATGGCAAAGCCCCCGAAACGCCAACGCGAACGTCTATCATTTTGTTCGGTGGTATCTCTTAGTGGCATCAAACAGTGGGTTTGGTATTCGCGTTGCTGTTTCGGGGGCTTTGCGAAAACTCCCTAATGGCGTTGCCGGTGCGCGTACATCGGCCTGTTTGTGCATCGGATCAGTTGCTACTGGCTCCAGGTAGTCGCCAACTGTTGCTGGAAACGCCAATAAAATGTTGCCGGTAGTTGCTTCCAGTCGGAAGGCCGGTGTACGCTAGACTTTAGGAGAGCCAAGTGCTCTTCTTACGGTTCAGGACAGGGCCAATATAAATTGCTATCCTAGAGAAAAAAGGTGAGGGTTACAAGAGCAATTAGTTGCTCCCCTGGCTTTTTTTCAGCAAAAGCACTGTGATGCCCCTGAACATCTCCAGAGAAATATGTTTAGTAATTGAAAAGAACTAAACTCAAACAAAAGATTGATTAGTGAATATAAACTGGTTTATTTCAAAGGGCTCCCCACCCGCTGTCGCTCCCCACCCGATGGCTCCCCCATGGACTTGGTCTACTTATCTGGACCTATGACTCCACAGGGATACAGCAGAAAGTTGGGGCCTATACCATTTTAAAGAGGACGTCCTAAGGAATAAAATGGTGCCTCAGTTTTTTAATTGACCCAGGGAATATGAAAGAAATATAATATTTATAGAAGAAAAATTTCTCGCGTGCAACAATCCCCCTATTTAGGGGACCAACTTACGACATGCGACCACATCCAATACGCCCTCAGTTCATTCGAAATCCTTTCAATAAAACAGGTGAACGTGTCGAAACACTAAAGGAAGTAGCCACTCTGACGTTGGTGGCGGCGACCACAACTTGTTTCTTTTCGTTGTCGAATCGAGAATGGTTACTTCTGTTCGCTACACGTAAGAAGAATTTAACGGGAATCACATATAAACAAACTCACAACGGTTTTGAAGTTCAACGTCGTTTTGAAATAATAGGCCCATTTCGCTGCCGTGGTGCGTTTTCTCAGCATGGTTTCGCTGTTTGCAAGTTTGAGGATAGTGATTCCGAGTGCGACGGAGGTCCGGGTGTCTGTGGTCATTGGCTGCTCTATGACACAGATGGGAACGAAATCGCAACGATTGGCAGATTCTGCTCAACACGACCTTGCAAAAAAAGAGAAACAGATCTGTCGTTTCATTTGCAGTTATTCTTTGATCAGTCCAATTTTAATAGAGGTTTTATGTTCGTACTTTGTCGTTACTTTATCACTGGCGTCAGGAAAGAGGTTTCGTTGACCACTTATAACTTCACGAAGGTCGGGAGGCGTCTCTCTCGCACTCATTTCGAGATACTCATGGTGAGATCTGATATTCCAGCTAAAGCAAGATTCGCAACCAGTCTCAGATCATTTTCTCTTCCGCACAGCAATAGCATAATAATAATCGCTGAAATAGGAATTCAAGGGAATTTTCAGTACTTCGCGTATCGCGTTCAAAAATCAAGTAGTTTCACCTCTCGCACGATACTCAAAGATGAGTACCCCTCAGAGATGAAAATCATTCGAACTCCTTCTCCTGATGATATGATGAACATGGTCATCTACACGTCCTTGCCTTCTTTAAAGAATTTATATCATCAAGTCATCAACAAAGTCATATGGTTTGACTGTAAAGGTAATGCTGCTGAATTTGAGCATCATGTAAATGTAAACCACCTAAGATATTGTAAAAAAATCGACGAGGGTTTCTTTATTGATCCGGCTGGAAGGATTTTCTGCGTGATTTTTTCAAAGGTACATTACATCTAACTTTTGCGGAAAGGTTTCGTTTTGTTCCTGCTCATTACATTTACATCCCTTAATAGGCTCCATCGACCCATCGGACCCCTGTGAAACGCGTTACAGAGGGGTCCAATTTAGAGAGCTGCGATCCTATGGTGATTACTCGCAATCCTATTGGTTTCCTTCTCTGCCTAATTTATAACAAAATGGAAAATAGGCTGCTGCATTGCCGAAAAATTATGCAGTTGAAGAGAATTCTTTGTTATATCAAAAAACACTTTTGAATTTTCAAATCCGATGAATAATAACGGTTTTACAATGCTACATTCGTAGCATGTTTGCGCCGTAGCCATGAGGCTGAGTTTACATCGAGGCACACGCGATACGAACACGCAGGCGAACAAAGGTTTCATGGGGATGAATCCTTTGTGAAGCCATTGTTCGCCGACGTGTTCGTGTCGCGTGTGCCTCGATGTAAACTCAGCCTAAGGCTTCCTTTACATCGAAGTATACGGTATACGAAAACGCCGGTTTACAATGGCTTCACGGTGGTGAATCCTCGGAATGCCTTTGTTAACCGGCGTTTTCGTATACCGAATACTTCTATGTAAGGGAAGCCTAAGGCTTCCTGTACATAGAAGTATACGGTATTCGGTATTTGGTGCACGTTTCGTAATGCACGCGTATACTAGGAAACGAACAAGTTTATTTGCAATAGCGGGTTACATAGCCCTATACGCGGAACGGTGCACGCTATTCGCGTATAGAAGGAATCGCGCTTGCACGATTTTTCCTCTGCGTATACTGAGCGTGGTCAGGAGAATAGGCATAGATTGGTCAGTTAACTCATTTCTAAATAATTTTTTTCGTTGATTTTCAGCAGAAATATAATCCCGGCAATCAAAGTCAAAGAATATTGGTAGTCACTATCTGATTGTTAAACAAAGTTCAGGTTCGAATATTCAGCAAAAGAAATATTTTACAGAGTGTCTCCAAAATGCTAACCCTTTCTTGGTCACTCGGGGATTGGGNTCCGGGAACATTATGCACTTTTTCCTTAATAATATACCTTCCTTATGTAGAATCTCCAGTAAAATTTGAAGTGAAAATCACCACGAAAGCAGTAATTACCATTTATTCTTGTGTTTCTTATCACTTCCAGTAGTCACCAAATGCGTAGTTACATGTATCCAAGTATCCATGCAAATACAAGAATGATAACTGTGTGAAATTTAATAAGCTGGTTCTATTCAAAACTCATTTTGAGTACGAAAAGTATTTGGACTTAATCACTAACCAGACTGGGCCGTCACGCGGTACCGTGATTCGCGCTTTACCGTGACTTCCGTGGTGAAAAGAGGAAGTGGATCGAATGTGGCGCAACCGCACAACTGCTCGCCGAGCATGGTGGGAATGGTGGTCGCGCTGCAGCGTGATATCACGGGGCAGTTGAAGTCAACGTTTTACAATGGTTTACTTGTGAAGATTACAACAACAATCGCGGCTAACCGAGGCCACCCGAAGATAAGAGACTTTAGCACGTCTAATTTCAAAAAAGCGTCAATCGTTTAAAAAAAGCGTCATTTTGAAATGACCTGTCCAAATGCAATCTCTATCATCTTATCTACATACCTGAACTGAATTTCAGGCTTTGCAGGCGTTTATGGCGCCGAAAATGGCATATAATGCAGGTAGGCATGGCAGGCCTGCCATTACGGCTGTCGAGGTAAATTTCGGTCGAAAATTTCCTGTAAAATCTTTAAACGTGAGTATGACACAGTGAATTCTTGCTTGTTTATTGACAAAAGTTGTATAAATTTACGGTGAGAAATTTCCGTCCCCTCCACGCAGGATTGTAGGTGTTTTCTGCCGTAACAAATATTGTATTTTTTAGAGTCATTGCGCGGTTGGGCGCGACAAAGTCACGTGCACGTTTCCATCACGGTACCGCGTGACGACCCAGTCTGCTAACAGGCGTGTCAGCGTGTGGGACTTACCCGTTTTAGAATAAGCAGCCATAGGCTGAAAATCGAAACTCGAAGATATGCCAATCCCATTATTCCAAGAGAAAATAAATTTTGCGATTTCTGTTTAGCAAATAATAAAAATTGTGTTAAAGATGAAATTCATTTTCTACAAGACTGTCCAATACATGAAAATGAAAGACATCACTGATAATTTTTTTCATCTTATCCGTCGACAAAATCGCTGTCAAACCTGACAAGGAGAAATGATTCATGATACTTCGAAATTTTGTTCTGTTTGATGTACAATAAAAAACATGTTTTTAATGATTTATGTACGTGGACACAATTTCTCATTCTTTCTTCTACTTGTACATATGTATTCTTTTTGTAAGCTGCCACATTCTTCTTGCACGCTTTTTTCTCTATAATTCTACATGTATTTGCACTCTAGTTTATTGTATATCTCACGCCGATGTAACTTGATTATAAGGTGACAATAAACTATTTGAATTTGAATTTGTAAAACTGATTGAGTATCCGTCAAGCAAGCGATTAATAGAGAGCTTCTGCAAGCGCCCGGTTAGGCCATACGACTACGTTTATCTATTGTTTGGGTGCACTCACACAATAGATAAACGTCGTCGTAGAGCCTAACCGGGCGGGTGCAGAAGCTCTCTAATGCCTGCTCAGTCACCGCGTTCAAGGCGTTAACCGGACAATCAAATATTTCCCCGTGCCACCCGGTACGATTTGTAATTGTTTGGTGAAATCGTAGGAGAAAAATAGGACGGGCTCTATCCAAAACGATTTTGAATTTTGAAATTTGGTTGGTCAAATTAATTTGTGGATTTTCCCCGTAATACACGATAAACATTTTTGCTCGAACTTTTTTCGTCAAATTAAATTGGACCGTTTGGCTCAGGCATAGGTTCCGAATTGTACCGAATGGTGGAATGGCTCATGAAATCTTCACGTTTGCCAAAACTACATGATAACCCCGCGACTGGAGAGTGGAAAGTGAACAAATAAAACTGACCTATTAAAGAAATGACATGTATTACTGTCTTGTACTTTCGTTTCGTCATCCAAGACGGCTCATAGGCTAACTGCTGCGAAAGGGACGAAAAATACAAAATGGACCCTGCAGAAAAAGAGAAGTCGGTAAGGCGTATCACATAATGTTCACAGCAACCTGGCATCACTACTGCTTTATCTACTGCTTGGCGCGTTGGGGTACATGTACTCCACCTCTAAATGCAACAACCAGCATTATTCACTGCTTCATGTAGTTTTTTTGGTTCTGGGCGACATGATAAAAAGTGGGAGATGTTCGAGTGTACTCGGACAAAATGGATGCTCCTCCGTATAAACGGACTACGCATACATGGGTAACCTGCTTAAGCCTAGGCCACAAATGCACCGGGCCCCGTACGATTTTCCCCACCCAGCGGCTTGCTGTGGATTTTAGAGACTGAAACTCGGATCTAAGATGAATTATGCCGAAATCGCCTCAAGCGGAAATTAGACTAGATCAAACTGAGCACCGTAGAAATTGGCCAAAATGTCTGTTTTTACTCGCCGTACGGGCCCGGAGTGGATATGTGACTGCAATCTCGTACCCAGAGATTAGTTACGCTCGGCCGAGGTTGATGGTCGCTACACTAATCTCTGGAGACGGCTGAGCCCTAGCGGTGGCTTCTGGAACCAAAATGCAATGGCAAGTGCGTTACACACGGCGCATCCCGCTTCACTCCAAGTTTATACAGTGCGCCATGTATTGCTGTGGATTTTCCTCGATAAGTACAACAGACCCCTCGAAAAAACCTTTCTAAGGACATTTTTGTGTGTAACATGTTATACTCAAGTCATCTCAAGTCATTTCAGTGCATTTGTGGTTAAAATTCGGTCTAAAACTGCACGATACCAAAAATCACAGCTAAGGCGTGATTTGGCTAGACTCGGGACCCAGTCGTTGTGTCGCTCCGGCCGCCGCACTACACTCCACAAACGACTGGGAAAGCAGGCTACAAAATCAGCGGCTTGCGTACCGACAACAACAACGGATGTGAATGAGTTCAGCCAATCAGAAACTGCGTCTACAACGGCCGTCGTCTGCTCTTTGCAAGATGTCAAATCAGCTGGTTATATCGCAACTTTCTTCGAGGTCAAGGACGGTATCCTGGTGCCTAATTCGATGCTGTGTGCGATAAGCAGTACTTACGGATAAAAAAATATCCTGCTAGTGACTTTGAAAAGTTCAAGACGGGCGAGAGGCTCTGGTAAATTTCATCAATAACAACCAATCAAAAGTGTGCCAGATTTCCCCTAGTAGATTGCTTTCGGGCAATTTCATTGGTCGAGATGGTCGTTGTGGTCGTCGGTACGCTAGCCGCTGATTTTGCAGCCTGCTTTCCCAGTCGTTTGTGGAGTGTAGTGCGGCGGCCGGAGCGACACAACGACTGGGTCCCGAGTCTAGATTTGGCTAGCCGTCTCCAGAGATTAGTGTAGCGACCATCAACCTCGGCCCGAGCGTAACGAATCTCTGGGTACGAGATTGATGTGACTGGGGCTTTAAATGTAGTCTTAGGTCTATCCGAGCGACTGCGAAAACTTTCCAATATCACACTGCACACAGGCAGTTAGAGTTCATCTCTTTCATTACAGAAGGCGAGCGAGACCACAGACGATTCATCAGGCATACAAGCCCAGGGGATCAAGCGTGACGAGGACTCCAAATCGAAGTGTGTTATCATGTGAATGATAGACAGCGACTTGATGATTTGAAATTTCCGCTGTTAAAATGAAGCAACAAATCATCTGACTGCTAATCAACGCGAATCTTCTACCACATACGCCTACACATCCTCAGTGACACTCCACAGACGATGCCCTCTATCAAAAACACGAGGCAGTTACTGTTCGACCTGTATCGATTGGGTTCGCGGGTCAGTTTGGGCCTCAGTAACAAATCGGGGACTCAGTTCCACGTCTGACTCGATAACTGTTAGTGCTCAAGTGTCAACACAGATTTCGAAACAAAACATTTTGCTTACCTTCACTTTTCAAACTTCGAAACAGTTAATATGGTGATTACATGTTAAGAATTGGAACCGTCTCATCTTCTTCATATTATCCTGGAGTGTGATATCAAAATTTAGCAGGATAACCTGATTAATATAGGACGTTCGATATCGTTACTGGGTCAAAGTAGATCTAGATAAGTAGAAACTCCATCGACAATCCATAAAAAATGTACCAGTGTAACTTCTGATATGTTACTCCCGCTGACGGGAGAAAAGTACAGACATTCCCAGAAATGCAGGGAGCATTGGACGATTGGAACACTGACAGACGTTACACCGTTCTCATTGATCTGTTTGCCTGTGTTTTTCGATAGAAAATTTCTTTCTTGCGCTCACGGCAACTCTAGAAAAATCCTAAGTGGACAATGGGCTTTAGAAATACACGTACACCTTAGGTGGGCATTTACTTTTGACTAAGGGTGTACAATATGTACAGAAAAATAAAATGTGCCGGAGTCGTCCCTGCTTGATCGATTATCTCAAACTTCATTCCCCCATTTTACTCCTGCGGTGAATCGTGACTTTTATACGATCTTCTATCACAAGATTCTAAGTAGGGCCTAGATCAACTACCGTGTATCTTCCAGATTTATTGACTTTGATGTCACCTACCACTATTTACACAAGTCCTTCAAGTGTTTTTTGCGGTCAACGATGTTGAGTCTGAGATATCAAATTTGATAATGCTATGCTGTGAAATAAAATGTCCCGTTCCAAATCAAGATCACCTATTCATCCGATGTGATGAGGTCAAGCAATAAAACTCTATTCTCTTTTACATAGTGTAAGTCTGATCTTATTGAGGCCAAGGGTAGCTTGAATCTGTCTTTGCACAACCACAATTCCTGGATACGAGGACGGTGAGTCATGAGCAACAAGGGGGTCCACTTCTGATCAAGTCCACCTGAAAGGACCGCTTGGGCACAAATTAAACACCACTCGACCGATCCTGTCAAATATAAGATTTGAGAATGCGGATACCCTCATTTACAATTCTTTTTAATTTTAAAACTGTATCTTGAGTGACAAACTTGTCACACCAAGTCGGCCACCGTCTCAAGTCCAGCTTTTCTGATCTCAAGTGGGCTGACGGTTTTTCTGTCTGGTCACAGACTTCACCACCTACAATGGCCGCCTATATGGACGGCACATCCCAATGCGGTAGGGGTGTTTTTAAAGTCGACTGACCCGGCTGAACGACGAGTCCAGCAGCGTTGGGTCAGTCGACTTTAAAAACACCCCTGCCGCATTGAGATTTGCCGTCATTTGTGCGCCGAGCCTTGGGGGCGTAGGCTTGGGTCAGGCTTCAGCCACACTTTCATTGAAGTCTGGCTTTTCTCAATGCTTCAAGCAAATACAAAGAGAAAGTCTAACTTCAGCTATTTTAGGCTAAAGTCTCCCACCCTAGCATACGGCCCTCAGTCGTGAGAGTGGTGCGAGTAGAACCAAGAACAGATTGTTAGGTCTACATTAACTGATCATTGAATCTACCGATCTAACCAAACTTTCATTCCAATTATAAATAGCTCAAAGCACTTCAACATCATTGATTTCAGGCATCAACAACTTGACAGTCAGTGTAACACGAATTCTTATCGATTTTTCCTGGTCTAGGCCTATAACATCAACATGTATTTGTAGGAATCTGGGCACCACCTAGAGGGACCAATGAAAACCTTGAACGGCTATTAGGGGCCTATAGTGGAATGTACATGTTTGTGTATGTACATGCACATAATGTACATGAACATGTATTGTTACATTTCTTGTCATAGTTTCCAATGTTCTGAAGAGACTGGGGTAATGGTGTGGAGTGCTCAGGGCCCATATTCATAACAGCTTCCTAGCTTATTTGGTTGCTAAATAGTTGTGTACATTGGGCTGTACAACCTAGACACTTTATATACAAACTAAGCCTAGCAAAGTTTTATGCACATGGTTGAAAGCAAAACTGATGTGGCCAAGGACGAGAAAATGGCAGCTGGTGTTCCATCTCCAACGTGTGGAGCTCCAGTAATGTTCAGCACTTCATTGGTGACCCTCTTTCTTTTGTCAATATTAGGTGTAAGATAAGGCAGGATCTGATACCAGGGCTGGGTGTCAAGTAACATGAGGTCTGGGAAAGCTGTGGGCAATGATATGAATAAAACACTATACAGTACATGTATAGGAATGCACTTAATGACGGACATGTACGCCTACTACTCATCATCGGCAAGCCCTGGATGTTATTTTTAAAATAAATATTTTAAATTTTTTTTCATGAACCCCCCCCCCCCCAATTCAGGAGATGGTTTATATAGATTTTTCAGCCTTCTGCCAAATCCTCATGTTTATTTCTACGTAAATGTGTTTTGGAAGTTTACCAATAAACTCACTGAACAATAATACCGGACTTCGATGCCTGGGGAACTTAGGATTCCTGCCACAGTGGCATTCAGAATGTATCACTAAAGTACTACGCCTTCAATTTTTTTCCTACAGTTTATGAGATGAGCAGGAAGTGTAGGTTGAACACGTCCTCAGGAGACAGATGTCGAACGATTTATAGATGACACCTGGCGTAGGCCTACTTCGATCAAAATCCGCTTCCATTGTAAACTATAGAAATTATACCCATCACATTATCTATATGAATATATGGAACACCTATGTTGTTGGGTATTAGGATGACATGAGAAAGCTTAGGACAAAATGAAGATGTCTCTATTGGGTCATATGAATAAAGACTAGTAAATGCTTTTACTTGAATTTTGCAATACAAATGCACTGGGCTATGCTGTACAAATCTGAAGGTAAAGCATTTGCATAGTCTTTATTCATATGAGCCAAGATACAGATGATAATAAGCAAAAGTCAATCTCCAGAATTCACAAATTTTCGACCCCAACCGGGGTCTTTTTCAAGTGGAACTTTACAATCTGAAACTCTAGAAAAGTCTTTTCTGGAGTTTCAGATTGTAAAGTTCCACTTGAAAAAGACCCCGGTTGGGGTCGAAAATTTGTGAATTCTGGAGATTGACTTTTTGCTTATTATTATTCATATGAGCCATTATCAAAGGGACACCAAAAAGACTTCTAAATCAAAGTTAGTAAAAAATAGTAAAAACGATGAATCTTGACTGATAATCAGTGGAAATATATAAATGGTCGACTGAAGAGAGCTACTACTGTGTACACACTAGTGTAAATCATGGCTGATATACCAGTTCAACATGCTCCCCTGATTTTGAGTGGAAGTCCTGCCCTTAAAACAATATAGCGGGCGAAAAAAGCCCCTCACGTCAAGGTTTTTCAAGTCGTCTATCAGACTGCCAGCTTTCTGAATATCACTATTTTCACAATTCTGAGTGTAGACAAGAATTTCGTGGAATAACAGCAGTGAAAATTTTGCAATAGTTATGCAGCCGAGGATGGAGTCATAAAACAAACTCTGAACAAGACTGAACGAGACGTCACTAACACGTCATCGTTTTGACCCCAAGCTGCACTTTAAAGCCAATGACATTCAATGAAATACGTGTTTGCTTGGCCATATATAATCCTGATCCCTCGTTAAACAACCGGACTTGGGGGGGGGGAGGATAATCTGCTATTGTAAGATTATATTCGATGGTCATGGTTTCTATAGCAATATTATCCTAATCCCACGTTGAACAATAAAGATTTGGGGAGGGGCTTAGGTCCTGCCACACCGGGTAGGCCTATTCTAACTTGAATGCGTGGTCCTAAGCAGTGAGACGCGAAAAAACAAAAGGTTTAATTTAAATTTCAGAACTTACCATGTAGACCACGTGTGCATTTTCAGAGTAAGCATCCCCCGATTACTATCAATTCAGTTATGACCTGGTTGGGTGAATGAAAATACATGAACACGCTATTTGCACTACCTCCCCCGCGCGCAACCGGTGTGGAACTATGCATCATGCATAGACAGGAACACAATGATGTACTCATAAATTCCCCGTTATAAAAAATACCATTTAATATCTTCAAGTGCTGAAAGATTGGACAGTTCTTGGATTTTCCTCATAACTCTGAATCATCTATTGTATGAAAACTGTTACATCTATTGTGTAAGAAATCACGAACTTCCGTCTGCTACATTTCGATTGAGCATAAATTGGTCCACATTACTGAGATGTAAAAATTGTCCGGGGCGCAGGAGATTCTGTTGTTTTGTTGTCGTCAGCAATTACTAATTATCTACAAAATACAGGTAACTGGAAAGAAATTCACAAAAAACTAAAAGATCATGGCGATTTTCTTGTGAGGAACCCGTCATTTGTGTCCGGCTGCTGTTTAAGTTACGTTCTTCTCCGATAGATGGCCTCAGACGAGTCCCGCAGTTTGAGCGTTTCGTTTCAGTTGAGTATAAAATCAGAACGACACATGAAATGATATTTTTGTCACATGGCGGCTTATCACTTCGCTGCCGCCTGCCGCCACACTGATTAGGTGAGGAAATTTACGCGAAGCATTCGAAATCATGATAAATCACGAATAAGAATTCTTAATCTTAGCAACAGTGTTTAAGAAAACAATCTCGTCGTAGAGACGACAAACGCGGAGAGCGTGATGGTAACCTAGCAAAGCGGATGCGGGTGGGAGAAAATGTAGACTGCAAGATGGAACGAGATCTTCCCGCACTGTTGGGTGTTTGGAAAAGTAGGACTCAGCAGGTTCATTGGTGTATATGCATCTATCATTCAGTATTTATATGTAAACACAGCCTTGAAACCTACTAATTTGCACCATTTTATTAGCTCTTTATCTGCGAATTATTAGTATCGTTGTTGACAGACTGCTGATGCTGCGAGTGATGAAGTAAATTTATAGAAGTACATGTATGTATATCTTTGCTGCATCTTGACAATGGATTTGGTGTCCTTGTATTTTGTTTACTGCACGCTTTTGGTGGAATAACGCTACCTCACGATCGGAGAACAGTTCAGCATCGTGGAGATGTCGAGGTGGCGCAGTGGCAACATGCACACCGGCCACTAATGTTGTCGCGGGCTCGATCCACATGGCCATGCCCCTGTGCTGGAAAGGATGATGCCTCTTCGACAGTGTAGGTTTCCTCCGGGGCTCCGGTTTCCTCCTACATTACGTAACATACTGCATTGTTTGATGAGTAGGCCAAGCTATAGGCTAGTGCCACAAGCTGGCGATGGTCTTCTCAAATAACGACAAAAAGCACGGCTGACGTACAACACTTGAGCAGTCTCAAAATGTCACCTTGACGGGGTACAGAATTATTCCATACTGATAGGTATGCATCCGGTGTGCGCTGGTCTCTCGGGTGTCCTTCACAGACCGGGGACAGAATAATTTCCTGCCGGCCATCCCGCCACGAATAGTAATCAATCAGCACCGAGAGGGCCATCTGGGAACTGGCTTATTGCCACCAGGAAGATGTGACACACGATACGAGACCTTGGAATATTGTCGATAGCAAGTCAGTCAGCAGTAAGTTGCATTGGTAGCAGACTTGTCAGTAACTGTATTATCAGGTGCAGGGAAGACAACTGGACCGTCAGTAATTGGAACATCAGCTCAGTTGACTGACATTGGATCAACAGAATCGTCAGTATAACTGACCTTTAAGCAGAACTGCCAGTGACTGAATCGTCAGCAAAGGTACCAGCATTATACAGTGTACGCCGAAATGTCCAAAAAGAGTTCTGTAGTTTAACCGCAGAGATACGTTTTGGAGTAAGCAGTTTTACTATGAGTTCAGTAGTCTAGCATTTTGGAGTAAGCATTTTTACTTTGAATGTCTCGCCGTACATTTTCCCTATCGTGGGAATTGATCATTAATATAAGCAGCAACTACATGTACACTTGATGGTTCAAGGCTGCAGCTGACGTTTGATGCTGGATGGTGTTAATTACGGTTGAGCAGTGGCAATTTCAGCTGTTGCTTCCGCGCTCGATTGCCATTTTGTGACGTTTGATGCTCAGTACATTTCACTGACATCAACTCACTGACGGATTAACCCCGGTCCTCTTTACCAATATTCTTGTATCAAAGTGGATTAAGTCACTCCGTGGCTCGTACCTGGTACAGAAAACCTACAGGATGATATACTATCAAAAATAGATAAGCGCTCGCTTATCTATTTTTGATACTATGTAATGTACACGTACATATTGATTGTACACTCTAGTCACTAAAGGATGATATTTTAATGGTGAAATTATGATGTATCGTTTGATCTGCCATTTCGTTGCTATCAGGAAAGGAATGCTTAATAAGAGTTAAATGGATTTGGTATCTGTGATGTTCGCTGGCTTAGCATAAGATACACAGCAAAAGCTGATAACTGGAGAAGTCAAGGGGAGTTTGGCGAGCACGACTGCCTCTCGCCACACCTTACCTTTCGACTGCCGTGTAATGAATGGTAACTTCGACCAATTTTCGAATGCCGACAAGGAAGTTTGAACACCACGCAGTTTTTCGACTCCCGTTTTTGAGCGACAACTTTGAACAGTTCAAAGGAATTTTGAACAACATGGAACAGATTTTCGACTGCCGTTAGCGATAACTTGGAGTGTTCAAGGAATTTTGAACACCACACAGTTTTTCGATTGCCGTGAGCGACAACTTTTAACAGTTCAAAGGAATTTTGAACAACTGGAAGCAGATTTTCGACTGCCATAAACGATACTTGGAGAGCTCAAGGAATTTTGATGATCACCCAGTTTTTCGACTCTCGGAACAATTCTCCATGTGACACAAAGGCGACTCTCTTCCACAGCGCAGATTTCCTCCGGACACTCCGGTTTCCTCCTACTGAAGCCCCTACGTGTATTCCCCAAAATATTGTCTGTACAGCCAATGAGGACCGCGCTATACTAGCACCACACGGCGTCGCTGCGAGCGTTGTGACCAAAATGTCGTTTTTCTAACGTTATTTCCATTTACTTCTGGCATGAAAATAACCCGTTTATTTTGGTCACCCGACAGTAAAACTTACATCATCGTGTAGCAGATGAAAGTTTCTTTTAATCTCATTACGTTTTTTTCTTAAAATAAGAGATACGATGGCGATAATAGCAACGTTTTTGTGTCATTATTCCTGTAGAAAAATGTACAGGTCATTCTCTCATGACGCAACGTCAACACCTAAAATGACGTCAATGACGTCGCTAAGGTCACATCGCTCGCAGCGCCGACCTGTCGGGATAAAAAAATCACGCCATCCTCATAACACCCCACGGCGCTCTGCTCTAACTCAGTACATATTTTTTTAAAATTCAGAACCTTTTCCATTACTTCAGAGGTTAATTGGCTGTTCTTACAAACGCACTCACCCACAGGAATTCGTCAGACTGATTGCAACTGAATCTGAATCGTCTACTAATCATGATTTAATTCTTCCACGATGTTCACTAACGTTTCTATTTCAACACCCATAAACAAATTGCGCCTGTTTTTCCCCAGAATCGAAGAAATGCACAAATCACGCGTGATTAATGGTCATGTTAATTTCACCGAGATAAACCCAGCGGTTGCTAAGACGAACAGGCGACTTTCGTAATCATCAATTTGAGATGGGAAGAGTTGCAGCGCTAGTGAGGCTGGATATCTGAGGAATATCTGCTGCAGTGAGGCTCCAGTGAATGATCAAGAGATTCAGACGCTAAGACCAACACCGCCAAGGATTATGTTTTCAAATCTTAGATTTATTTCGGTAACAGAGGCCAGTACCAGCGTTTCCTTGACTAAGTAGAGTTCTGCCGTTAAGCAACCAGGACCCATGTTCCCGAAGCCGTCGTTAGGTTAACGATGTCGTTACGCTATGCATTTTCCCAGTTTTAACGACATCGTTAACCTAACGATGGCTTCGGGAACATGGGCCCTGGTTGGGTCTATGAATTTCTGTTAGAGTAAGGCTTCAGTGAACGTTCAAGAGATTAGGACGCAAAGACCAATACTTGCCGAGGATTTTGTTTTCAATGTAGGTTTAGTTCGGTAACAGAGCCAGCACAAGCGTTTCCGTGACTAGCTAGAGTTCTGCCGTCAAGTAACCAAGTTGGATCTATGAATTTCTGCTCGAGTAAAGCTTCAGTGAAGTTCAAACGATTAGGACGCAAAAATCAACCTTTGCCGAAGGTTATGTTTTCAAATGTATTTATTTCGGTGACAGAGCCCAGCATCAGCGTTTTTTGACGAACTAGAGTTCTGCCGTCAAGCAACCAGGTTGGATTTATGAATTTCAGCTCGAATAAGGCTTCAGTGAACGTTCAAGAGATTAGGACGCAAAGACCAACACTTGCCGAGGATTCTCTTTTCAATGTAGGTTTAGTTCGGTAACAGAGCCCGGTACCAGCGTTTTCTTGACGATAGAGTTCTGCCATCAAGTAGCCAAGTTGGATCTACGAATTTCAGCTCGACTGAGGCTTCAGTGAAAGTATTTCAAGCGATCAGGACGCGAGGACCCAACACTTACCAAGGGAATTCTGTTTCAATCCAGATTCTGCGAGGCGCAACTTCCGCTGTGGCATGTAGCTGAGGATTATATACTGAACGACGGCTGTCGGGAGTTCATTCATTAGTTCGGTAACAGAGGCCAGTACCAGCGTTGCCGTATGACTAACTAGAGTTTGCCATCAAGCGACCAGGTTGGATCTACGAGAAATTTCTGCTCGAATGAGATCAGAGAATTTCGTCAGAGGACTAAGATTTTTAACTAAGATACGACGTTGGAATTCAAGTTGCATTGGGTAATTTTGCCGTGACTGCTTCTTCCTGCTGCAAACTCAAGAGGGCTGATTCCAATTCTGGTCAGGGTGCGTGTAGAAGTCCACTGGGTTGGTCGACATGTGCTGAATTCGAAAGCACCGCTCCAGAAGTAAAGGTTGCTTTGACGATATAGTTTGGTATTCCGGAGGTTGCTGCCTACCAACTTGGTATTCCAGGGATTCCCTCCCTATCGACAGCATATTGGAATAGTCATTCGCTTGGCGCAGTGCGAGTGGTTCTTTGGTCCGCGTCAATTCGGTGGAAACAGGTGTTCAAGCTGCTCCAATTTCTGACGTTGGGAAACGGCCTTATGGTGGTAACGACCTCGGAAATACATGTAGCTTAATCTATCGGCCCCTGTGGACGGTTCGTGGGAGATGTCACAAAATGGATACCGTAGGAAAGAATACATTTCAGCGGAGTTCCTACCAGTTATGGATATAGGTCCATTTCTCTTGGATTAAGCTGGTTGTTCGGAGGATTATCTTGGGATGCAAGGTCCGAAGGTAGGTCCCGTACATTTCATCATCATAAGCATCAGGACATGCGGGTGATCATCTCTGCCGAAAGACATCTTGGTTACTCAATCATCATTGTAGGCTGCTGTTTCTCTTCGGTGTCGGCCTGGCGCAGACTGAAATCAACGCACCTGCTTCTCCACATGCAGCATCCANCAAATATAAAGCTGTTATTTCAGTTATTTGTCCAACTTTCTTAAGATATTTTCCTAAGAAACGACATATTGACGACGACGCCGGACTGAATATTCTCTCGTCGCTGATTAGTCGAAATAAATTCCTTTTGAATTGGACTTATATAGGATTTATTTCGACCAATCAGTGACAAGGAAAGTATTCAGTGTGACTTCCTTGTTAGCATGAACGAAAATCTTGCCAATCTTGTAAGAAAATTGGGCAAATAACTGAAATAACAGCTTTATACTTGGATTAAATTTTTGACACTAGGTTAGTGGTTAGTGCATGTTCCTAGCTATCCATTGGTATGCAGAATGTCCGGATCGGCTGTCTAGTTGCCGAGAAGACGCCACTTACTTTCTGGCAAGCATCCGAAAACGGCGTGCCGTTTGCCTTGTAATTGCGATTTTGAGGGGTATTTTTCGTCAAACCCTTCCGTGTTTGTGCGTGGTTAGCATCCGAAAACGGCGTGCCGTTTGCCTTGTAATTGCGATTTTGATTGTATATTTTTGGTGTTATATATTTTTGATAGTAGTTTATGCTGTCGTAAGAACTTCGAGTGCCCCCACTGTACCCCTCTTGCATACTTTAATGAGGTATTGGGCGACTTTGGGAAAGATCAATAAAATTCGGACTTAAGCAGGTGTAACGTTTTTCAGTGTGGCCGTTTTTCTGTGTGATTCCCATTGTTCGGAACACACTGGGAAACAGAGACTCGCTGTTTCTCTGTGTGTCGCTCATTGTCAAGTCGTGGCTTATTCCGTCAATCTATTGTAATGTCACACTCCCACACGGGCCTCACTGAAAAACGTTACACCGGTGACAGACTGGCGAGTACGCGGCGCGTCCTGCAGGCGTTCCGCCAATCACATTCTTCGGCAGGTGTTTCGGTCCGTGTAACCGCCTGCCAGAACGCTTTCAGACGTGTTGCTTAGGCGCCAGTCTGTCACCGGCCTTACTGTATACATGTACATCTATGCTATTGATAACGTCCATGGCTGGCCGCATAGAAACTCCGCTAGCGTTAGCGGAGCCCATCTCCCGATAGTGCTGTACATTTTTCCATGCATTTTAACACCGATAGGCTGTCGAAGCACAAGCGGAGTTTCTATGCGGCTACCCCAGAAAGCTACGATCTGGGCTACGGTCACCGTCACCTGGCAGCGCTCTTATATGATAAAATAGGTTCACCATTCTGCCAGCTTTTCCACTTCCTTTCTTGTTACAAAATGTCTGTTCCGGCCACCGAAATTTTGACATGGCCGTCATTTCCGGAATTTTGTCTGTTGCTTACGTACGGTAAATTCTCGTACGTTGTAGGCCTACTACTCGGCATTCCGGTATTTCCAACGTCTGGTTGGTTTTCATAGGCATGGTAGGAGATACATGTAGTCTCGACTCTCTGCGGAGGATTCGGCTCTTTGATTTCCTCATACTCGGCGAAATCCTCGTTACTGGTGTGTTTGGCCGCGGTGTCCACTCGTCTCTCCAGTACTAAATCATCATAGGCGCTTTCGATAGGAGCGGGTCTAGGCCCCGGCATTGTATAGTTGGTCTGGAATAGAAGCTTATACAGTTATTAAAATTCAAAATCGAATACAGGACACTACTCGTGTAGTAGTAAGGGAGAGAGATAAGGGCGAAGCACTGATTTTATAAGAACGGTCCATCAGAATAAGTTACAATCCATTCTTCGCGAGGATCTTAGAGTCATGAGGTAGGATACATTATGACACCACTTTTACCTCTCTTTCAAGGCAGAGAGGTTATATGGAAGTAAATGTGACGTCTGTCAGGCTGTCAGGTTGTGACACGGCGTAAACAGTGTCTCAGCATTGAAGTGCACCCCTCTCATTATGTATGCTTGCTCTGACCCATGATATATTTCGAGGGCAGTGTTAAGGTATCAGCGCTATGGCTCACTTCAATGCCATTACGTCCGTCCAGTAAGAAAAGAGATCCTATCGGAAGTGTTCTTACAAGATAAATTTTATGAAAAGTGTCCTCCTCTCCGATAAATTGTATCCTGATATTATGAAAACGCTATTTTAGTGTTCCACATGTTGTGTAGTAAAACGTCATCTTCGTTCGTTCTCAGTAATGTCCGTATAAGCAGTTTCCAGCTGGGCGGCTAGCTCATATGGTAGAGCGTGTGGCCATGGATCCGGAGCGCAGGTGTGACAGGAATCAGCGTCCTAGGAATGCAAGTCCGCCAAACAATACCCCGCTATTGTAAGGTAATATTCGAATGGTCATGGTCTCTCCAGCCATATATTGTAATCCCACGCTGAACAATACAATACCGGACTTTGGTTCCTGGGGGACTTGGATTTCTTTCACACCTGGTTCGATCTCCACCAGCGGTAGGCTACTTTCTCAAGTGCCTGTTTCTCTTTGTATTGTTTTTTGGTAAACGATACCAGTCCAAGTGTAACGTTTTTCAGTGTGGCCATCTTTCTGTGTGAAACAGACTCACTGTTTCTCTGTGTGTCGCCCATTGTCAAGTCGCCGCTTATTCCGTCAATCTATTGTAATGTCACACTGGCACATGGGCCACACTGTAAAACGCGGATTTTTTTCCTTACCGGTATAGATTCCTAACCAGTATATCCATTACGAAATGAAATTAACGAAGTGAATGGTGGGTTAATGGTTGGAACACGTTATTATTTCGATCGGGAATTATCCCTGACTGGGAATAGAAAAAACAAACAAATTTTCACAAAAAGGTCGACCCGAGATGGTTCTATTGTACTCATAATCACCAAAGACAATGCCGGGCTTTCACCATTTAAAGGATTTTCCCCTTTTACTGCACGCCCGGGTAATCTAATTATTGGTGTGCTGTTAAAACAACACTGCCCGCTCAACTTCAATAGCCAAATCCCTTCTGTTGTATTCGACCTGGCAATGATTGTGGAGGTGTAATACTATCAAAACACTGCTCGGCTTATACGCCTGAAGGAGTATTTTGAATTGAATCGGGCAGGCTGCCGTGTTCCATGGAACACGGCCGCCCGGTCTTCCTTCGGACGTATTTTTGCGCTTTAATGCAGCGGGCGGTTCTCTCTGTTCGTAGAGCCACTGACGGTTGGATGAGCAGTTTGAGTTCTGCGGTAGACCGAACAAGGCCACTGGATGGAACACACCCATCCAATCCCAAATTGTTACAGTTTGGTCCAAAAAGGGCCAGTCCGAATCCACGTCCATTTTGAGCTATTTGCGGTATAAAAATGTCTACTGCTGGTCGGATGCATGAGGTTAGCAGTCGACAGGCGGTTATCTATTCATGTGTAGGCCGCACATAGCACGTCATTGGTAAATATAAGGAAAAATCTTTATTCCTATTGCGACCATAATGACTCTTAACCGAGGTCGGGAAACACAGAATAATTCCACTGCTGTACCATTACTATAACCACTTTTATCGGGGATCCGATGAAGAAACGTTACCTCATGTACAGGCATTGACTGATGTTTATCTACACTTGATATCTTGAATATTTCAAATACTACCGCACCAATTTTGACACGATTTGTTGCATATGAAATGAAACTTCTTGGTCATACTTCTGCATCAAAAGTTTGGAAATTTCGAAGTATCAAAATTATGTAATAGCTCATCAGAAAAAAAACTTGAAAATCATTTTTTTATTATGTAATTTTATTTTAATTNCATGAGATGGGTCGCTTAGTTGCCAGTGGATCATTTAACACAACAAATTTCATGATGTAATTCGCTGCCGGCCGTCCACGTCCCTTCTTTTTAATGGAGTGCCTTCTCCCAGTGGCTGGAACAGCCTGACCAGTCCTGTTTTGGCGAAAACTGAAATTGAAAAGAAAATCAGTTATGTAGGGCACTGTTATTTGTGTAGGCTTTGGTGATCCACTGTTGCGATTTCGGCTTGAGACAGGGTTGCGTTCCCTTGCGGTTAGCAATCGGAAGTCCTTAAGGTAATCGCAAGGGAACGCAACCCCGTCTCAAGCCAATATCGCAACAGTGGATCCCCCGCTTTAGGCCTACCGTATGAATGTACAATGCAGCTAGCTACATAGTACATGTAGGCCCCTCCTGCCATGCCTGCAGCGCTATCGATAGGATTACCATCGACATGATCGATAGTAGCCTAGGCTAGGTAGACTATTATATCATGCATGCACATCCTCACTCCTGCACCGGCATTCTAGTCTAGGCCTAGGCCTATACCGATCGGTAAGACCATGACCATGCCTAAAAGTTGGCCTACAGCAGGTTTGTCGCCTAGGCCTATAGGCCTAGCTAGGTAGGGTAGGGCGTAGGCTACAGTACAGGGAACAGGCATGCCATGACATGAGGCATCCCGCATGGCAGGCTACACTGCAGTCAACAGGTCAACAAGGCGCAGTATTCAGTTGGTCTACGCATCATGCGCATGGAGGTACATGTCATGCATGTAGGCTAGGCCTATCCTGACCTCGGTCTACATACACGGTATGCACATAGGCCTATGCACGGCAGGCCTTAATCGCCGTGTCCGGCCCAGCAACATGAACATCCTATCAAAAATCATTCATTTTTCCCGCCTTACGGTACTTACCGATCCGCAAATGACTCGACGAATGGAGTACGTTGAACTGCATTGTTGATATCATTCTGAGCCCTCAATATAGCAGGCATCCAAAATTCCTTCTCCGTGATTGGTCGATTTTACGGTAATGTTGTGAGTCGATGCAATCCTTTAATGACAATGAGTAATTCTTACACAATTCCCGCATCTTTATGTGAGGAATCTAGCCAATTCCCTCAGCTTATTTCTGATAAACAGTTGAATTGATCCTCATCATGGCCAAGGTTGTGCTCCTTTCTTCTAGCCACATCTAAAATGAGAGCATCACTCTTCACAACTCTTGTGATGTCATCCTCCACCATTGTGTTGAGAATCGCCTGCACATTTTCATTCACATCTTTAGGTGCAGGTAGCAGAAGTTTTGATTTCTTGGCAGGACATCGTGATTTTCCATCAGAGGCTGGCTCCATTGGGCACTTGTGCTTCCACATGTCAGTGCGAATGTAGTAACCAAGGCAGTGCTCACAGGGTGCATAACCCAATGGCCTGATAACGGTGGGTTGATTTTTTGCCTTTCCGCTGTGATACAGCCAAGTTTAAAAGGGTAGCAGCACGAACATTAAAGACCCAACTACATTTTGGTTGTTCGTTTCTACCACATACGTGTAGGAGTGGACACATGGGTCCACAAAAAGCAAGGCGCTCCGAATATGTGTGTCACCTCAGCTCGTCCTGTACCCGAGTGAGGTTGGCGCATTCTGGTTGATGTCAGGGCCCGGGGCTGCTTTGTTCCACAAGCTCGTGACATTTGGTGTAAGCAGTCATTTCCTTGAAGTGGTGCTTTGGCTGAAAAGAAGTCTGTAGCAACACATAAGGGATTTCCAGCAGACACACCAACAATCTCTCGTTTCGAAATAAGAAGGTCGATTTGCTCTTTCATCTTCTTCGTGAGCAGAATTTTGACTCCACGACCCCTCTTTCCTCGAGTTTCAATCCTCAGAATGATGCTGAAAGCTTCTTCTCAAGAGAGGACAGGTTCTACACAACATCAGTCCCCACTGCATACAACCGATGAGGTGCAAGTGGTCAGAGCATCTGTAGGTCTTGAGTGTTAACTTGCTCGCTTCGCCTGAATGCCGCCTGTTGAAAATGATGACTTGTGCCAGAGTAACCTTACAGAGCTCTGACCACGAATTCAACGAACACGTTTTATGAGGCTTGAGAAAAGCTGTGGTGTCTTCCGCTTTCTTGTCATGTTCATCAGTCTTTCCCACTTAGAAGTGTTTTATTTTCCTGCCTATTAGAAATGATGCAATAGTATCCTGGGAAGTCTTTCAGTAAGCTTGACCGGAGGCCACCGCATGCTGTAGCTTTGTGAAGTAAATCCAGTTGGTATTTTCTCCAATATCTATAAATCTAGGATGGATATGACAAATATACATAGATCATATTAATCGTGTGGATCTTAGCTTCCAATGAGGAAGCATGATACATCCATGACAACACCATATTTNACTAACCGCACCGTCCTGTGACCCGCACCCCGCCCCCTCCGCATAGATCATTGCTGAATCCTCAGACGACCCACAGCTTATAACATGAATGATTCTCGTGAGAGGAGCATGACAGATATACCCAGTATCAGGTCAAGGTCACAGTGTGACGGTTTGGGTACTCGAACGAACTGACAATGATACATTTCGTGGGATGAAGGTTAGCCGCTTTTTGAGAGAAGGTATGAATTATTAATGTAGGTAACTGTTATGAAAGGTCTTGTTAAAAATCAACACGCCTAGCCTGCCGCCCCTGTGAATAATGAGTCGATCATTATTACGTGGATGAACAATGCTGGCAAAATATAGACGTCGAGTGTAATCGCCTCCTGGATATAGAACTATGTACCTGGATTCTACGAGTGGTGCCATACTTCTTTGGTGGCAAACCAATGAACTTTCTTGGTTATGGGTGTTTCAGAATTTCTAAAATGGTGTACCTGAAGTGGCCCATGCCCCTCAATAATGTTTTCGACATTAACGTCACTACGTGAACATTGACGCCACCAGGCTTGTCTTAGTTCACTCCAACATGGCTTGGCGATGTTACAGGGGAAAGTTTAAATACCAATTTGAATGTACACTTAAAGAGGAGGTAGTGCCTATAAAAGGCCCAGGTGTCTCCACTGTAGCCAATATGGTGGCAATTTCAAATGGGTTCAGAGCAGAGCAAAGAAACCTGACAAAACGTAGAATATCTCAGCCCATACTTCTGATTAACTTGAGTTTGGTTCACATATGTTATGAATACCAGACCTTTCCATCTAAATCATGCAGATGGTACAAAATGCTCGTTTACACTAGTAATTCAGAAATTTTTGCAAAGTTATGACAGTTGAGCCATGAATACATTATATCATCTAAGGCAGCCCTTTGAATTCACAGCCAATCAGCTTTGAGCATCAATGTTAGTAAACAAAAGGCACATGGCAGGCATGGCAGCCACATGCAGTGGATGAAAGCAAGTGTTCCTACCTTACTGATAGATCTCATTCATTATCCTATCAAATATTTTAGTCCTGTACTGGAATGTTTGGGGGTTAGGTGCTTCTCTCCCTTTGAACGGGTATCAACTTTCTCTCCTGCATACACACTGGTGTACGGTCTGTCCACATTTTCATTCCAATGAAGAATGGTGAGGTTTGTTCGCATCTCATATTGTTTTTAAAAAAACTATCCTTTTGTCATGAAACATGTTTAATGAATTGTTAAATGACTCAACATAGAAAGTATCCTTGGCGTGCACGAAGTTTTCTGCATTCTTATACATGGCAGAGCTACGGACAACTTTCTCTAACATTCGAACACCACTGTCTTCGGTCAAGGGAATTCGGCTAGGTTCATAGTTGGAATCTGTCCTGCACCTTGATGTTGGATGGCAGTCGGCGTGGATGTCTCTGTATTGGTTCACGATATTATCAAGGATCTGCCGCAACTTCATGGTACTTCCATCACAGTTCCTCATGGCCCAGTGGAAGTGAGTCCGAAGCTGAACTTTGTCTGACAGCTGGGTGTGCCATTTATTGCCATGGTGTTTTTTGCCCCGGATGCCACCAACTTCATCGCCTTCTCCACCGCCTTTCCACCATGCCAGGTCTCATTTTGGTTAATAGTGTTCGGTTGTTCCTTTCTCACCCAGGCATTCACACTAGCATTTGAATCATGAACGTGCATCTTGACATGAACCCCTGCTCCATCCATGCAGGTATCAAAGTATTCATACAGACGCTTAGTTCCAATTAGTTCATGTCTTTGGGAACAGCGGTCATCAGCCTTAGTTACAATTTCCACATTCAACACTTTATGCGTTGCATCCCCANATGACTCGATGGCGCGATGACTCGAAGGCGCGAAGAAGGCCAATTAAATTTCCTGTATATTGATGGGTGCATGCCTTATTTTAATTCGAGTTCCACTTCAAAACACTGGGTTACGATGCAACATTTTTAGGAAGATGAAATAAGCCACCTCTGGCATATTTTTATAACCATCGTTAGACATGTTAAACCACATACCTATTCCCATTTTTAGTATAACTCTAAAGCCGTGACGTCATTGACATTTAGAATGCATGATTGTGGTTGTGCGTGAAGCAGCGGAATTCATTCAAAACTGTTTTTTTTTTCGTTCAAGTGTTTTGAAGAAGTACAGTCCAAGAATTTAATTTTCATTACATAATAAAAAATATCAAAGAACTGTAAAAATTTGTTCCAAGATCTGAAACTTTTCGTCCAAGATTGTCACGTGCGTCTTGCCAAGATGCAAGTGACCACAAAACTGATGACGTCATGAAGTACATAACAACCCGGGTGCATTTCGTCATTTTCATGAATTTACTTTTTGCGTGGCAGCTCTGACACATTGGGAAACTTCCGGCATAGAACATGCAGTAGGATCATTGCTCAAAAGGGCTGAAAATTACCGCTATACCTCCTCCGGGGCGTGCAATAGGGAGACAAGACCAATTCCAACAACTTTTCAAAAGGGACCCATAGTAAATTCTCAAGCACTTAGGAGCTGTAGGCCTAGTTCGAGGCTACCCTTCATTTCATGATTTACGCTGAATATCAACCTCAATTCACCTCTTGGTAGCTGGGGACACTACGTCGGTCCACTTCCGCCGTTGATCCATACCACTTCTTAGAAATAACCAGCTGAATTTCATTGAATCATTTTGGCGGTCATCGAGTCATCGCGCCATCGAGTCTTCGCGTCATCGAGTCAAATACAACAAGCCTGTCATTGGGAACAGCGGTCATCAGCCTTAGTCATGTTAGTGACAATTTCCACATTCAACACTTTATGCGTTGCATCCCCAATGGCAACCACATCAGTTCGTTCAGTTTTTCCTCCACCCATGTCTTGCATCGGTTTGGACAGTAATCGCTGGCCTCAATCTCATCAGAAGACAAAAGTCCCTCAGAAAGGGCTCTCTCCACTGAGAGATTCCTTTCAATTTGCGTTGCAGCACTGAATTCACTCAGAAACTTATCCATGTACTTCGGAGTAACTCTTCCAAAGTTTGCACCATCACAAAGACGTTCGTAGTGACTTTGTAGCATTGCGGATGCTGATGAAATAAAAAGCAACATTTTAGTGTATACAGCGCAATCCAAAATATGGCAAGTTCAGAATGAGTTAATTTTATTCTAAGTTTATAAAATTAACCCATATGACATAGTTTGAATTGAACTGTGCACATTGGTATTTTTGAGAGGTACCTAGTGTGACGATCAAGCAGTCGCTCCTTATTCCTTGACTCGAGACAACGACGAGAATTTGCTGAGAGAGAGAGACCTCAACAAGACAAGATTGTCCGGATACCGATGAATACAAAATGACAAGAAGATTAAAATTCTATTTCAAATTTTCTTCTCAAAAATATATGTACACGTATCTCACAAATTTCGTGGAACTTCAACTAGGCCTAGATGGCATTGCCTGCGGGTAGAGGTAGACGTTGGAAGGGATGAGGACCGTCACGTCTTCAAACGTCAGCGTCCCGTCGAATGACGCTCTTAAGTTAATCTCTCCTGACTTCAGGCAAACAGCATCCCGTCGAATGACGCCAATAGGTTAATCTCGTCTGGCTTCAGGCAAACAGGCCTAAGCTTCTGACTAATAACAGGCCTAAACCACGGGCTAATTATATAGGCCTAAGGAATTTTAAATAATACAGAAAAGTGAAGGCTAAAGGCAGTTAGCGTCCCGTCGAATGACGCAAAGTTACGAATCTCGTCTCGGGTACAGAAAGCGTCTGGACATCTGATCGTCATAAGGAATGTGCGTCTCGAGAATTTCCTCGGAGGTGTGAGACAGGCGAGAAAAATACGGGAAATCGTCTAGGCCCTATCGGGTAGCACCATACCTTGTCTTCTTTTCCGCCATCTTCTAACAGTATCCAAGATACAACGGTCACGAAGAATTATCAGAGTCCAAAAATATCAATAGAAAACTAGAACTGAGAAATTTGCTTACCAGCAAATTTGATGGTCCCCAGAATGGTGGAGGTAGCAGGCACAGGTGATGGATTTCAGGGGAAGGTGGTGGGCCAAGGTGGTGGTGGGCTGTCTCGAAATTGATTGGAAGTTCAATAGATTTTTTGCTTGGGGAGGGGGCGTTTGTTGTCTCTGTATGACATAAGAATGAAGTACACGTGATTCAGAAATGCTGGTAAGAAAATAATTTTTATTGCACTGATTGTCCTGTCCAGCAGGTGATTTGGAACTATTAGAAAACGGTTTGTGAAAAAAAGAAAGAAAATTATGACAAATGATCATGGCAGAAATCAGCAAGAAATTAATGACATAAAATCAAAAAAAGAAATGGACAATGGGCATTGCGTGTAATTTCACTTATGACGCCTTGAGTAGCGGAGAAAATTACAGGGATCTTGTAACTTTCAACAAGACTACTGGTACATAATATTCTGGCAGACACTTAGGGTCATATTCATGAAGCGGTTCTATCGTTAGAACTGTTTTAGTCCGGTTCCAACTGTACATGTGATGTACACTTGGAACCAGTCTAAGATGGTTTTAACGATAGAACCGCTTTATGAATACGACCCTTAGGATCGTATTCATGAAGCGGTTCTATCGTTAGAACCGTCTTAGGCCGGTTCCAAGAACAGTGTTTGACGTTACCTGGAACCGGCCTAAGGCGGTTCTAACGATAGAACTGCTTTATAATGGATTTCATCTTGTCTCTGGTTAACAGGGCCAGGGCAAATTATGGCTTGTCTAAACCTACCCGACTACGTACTTATGCAACTGAATTGGGTGGGTATTATATTTTCTATCATATTTTGACTGACATCTAATTTATTGCAATTTTAGCTGGTAAAAGGAAGAAGGAAGATGGTAATGACACCCTGCAACTCGTGGACATCAGTTTGTCACTGGCCTGCCTTGTGAGCCGGTGACTGGATTCTCACCCAGAGTGACCGTTATATTCAGGCCTAGTAAGAGTAGATCTACGCTCTGCACGGCATCAATTTCCAACACCTTGGCACTACCAATAAGGGAACACCCCCTCTTTGACACTCAGAGCATGTCTGAGGACGAGATGTTCGACAAATTTGACATGTCCTTTGGATCAAATACGTTCCTGCAGGAAACCATGGATTTTGCTTAAATGCCAGCAGGGCCCTTTCTTTTATTATTTGTCGCAAACAATTTGGGCGGTAGAACAGAAACTACTGGGTAGATTTCAACAAAATTTGGTTTTTATTAAATCTAATTTTTGCCCACACGTGATGGTAAAGTTTCAGTGAAATCGATCCACAAATAAAAATTTTTGTAATCATGAGGAACAGACCGTCTTAGCGAGTTTGTATTCAAGTTTTCTCAACTCGATGCTCTGAGTGTTTATTATTGAGGTCAACCACTTGAACTCTTCAGGTTGATAAATGCCGATGTCATTACCAACATAATTGTTGTCTCGTGTTGTGTTTCATTTGTGGCAAAACAGAACTCAGGCCAGTCTCTGCATTAAAGTCATTGCAACCCAGCTTGGTTGTGAAGTGTATCAAAGTGGGTCTAGACTGTGGGTTGGTAGATCGTGGCGGAGGCCTTAGACATACTGGAAAACTGTCAGTCGTGTGTATTTTGCAAATCCCTATTGATATAGAGCTTGTCCAAAGATATGTAAGTAACATTTATCAGAAAATGTACCACCCTACCATCACTCATGGTGT
>NMRB01000378.1:142930-156251 GCA_002633025.1 Notospermus geniculatus | reverse complement strand
CGAATCTCGACACGAAAGCTGTCTTCTCCACATGTTCCTTTTTTATGGGGACCTGGTTATAGGCTGACGTGATATCAAGCGTGCTGAATAGATTAGCTCCACTCAAGGAATCAATCAGGTCGTCACATCTAGGCAGGGGCGTAGCTGGTATGTTCTGCGTCAATTTGTTCAACATTCGATAATCAACACAATGACGAACACTGCCGTCTTTCTTACGGACCAAAACGACACCTGACGCCCAAGGAGAAGTCGACTCCCTGATGGTTCCTTGAGACAGAAGCTTGTCTATTGCCTTTTTACCCTCGCCAGCGAAAGCTAGAGGTACGCGCCTGGGAGGTTGTTTAAAGGGTTTAGCATCTCCGGTATGGATCTCATGCTCGACCAAATGGGTGAGCCCTAAATCGTTCTCGTCTTTGGAGAAGATGTCCGAAAATTCATTTAGGAGACCTCTGACTTCCTCACGTTGGCAACCTTCCAGGTTTCGAGTCGCTTCTTCAAACAGGGAAGTCATGTGATTGGGTAAGTCCGGTTTCTTAATACCCTTGGCATTGGTCTGGTTGGAGAATTTTGTCTCGCGAACTGTCTCATTGGCCCGACATTGCGAACCAAGTTGGATTCGTCGGATCGCATTACAGTCGTCAATATCGTCGGTTTCTTGTGCTAATATCGTCGCATGAGGCAGACTGACCGGTTGTGCCCATCCGAGGACAGCATCTTGTTTAATCGACTTAGCGGTCGTGAAAGGGTTCAAGATTCTGACCGGAACAGTCGTATTCTTCGCTGCATTGACTAGTGTCGGTGCGACTAGCAGCTGATACTTCTCTGCCATCAATGGACTACCTTCAACTAACAAATTATAATCTTCATGAGTTCTCCGCGCTCTCTTGTCAACGAGACATTCAATTACTCGTTCACTCATACCAGGTATGACGTAATGATCAGCAGCGCGTATTTTGCGTGCTTTTTCAGGGAGGCCAACCTGGACTAGAGGGATACTCTTTCCTTTAAGTATGAGTTTGTTCTTGGACAGGACGATATCGGCAGGGCCGTCTTCGTCTGTCTGTAGAACGTCAACTCCTAAGAGAATCTCATCATCGATATCTGCTACTAAGACGGGCTTTTCCATAGTTAGAGGTCCTAATCGCAATTCAAACATGGCCTTGCCATGATACTCAATCTTTCCACCATCCGCATTAGTCAGACTCCACCTTTTGGACGGAGCAATCAGAGTAGGCCTGTTCTCTGAAGGTAGTCTGCAAAAGGTCTCATATGACATAATGGTCTTGGTGGCACCAGTATCAAGAGTGAACGTCACATCCATATCATTAAGAAAACCTTCCACGTACACCCCTGTGTACGTAGGCTTCTGTCGTCGGATAGCTTCTACGTCATCGGACTCTTCTGATTTATCAACATCAGAATCATCGGTTGAGTTGAGCGAGAGTTCACTACTATCATTGATAGAACCTCGTTCTTCACAAGAAAGTGTAGAATTGACAACAGGTTGGTTTGCCGACAATTCCTCCTTGGAACACCTCTCCAAGGGAGGAATAGGACCATTGCAACTATTTTCATTCACATCTTGATGAGTTTTAGTCTTCGCCGCTGACGCGTTAGCATCAGGCAATTTAACCATATCACATGTCACTTCAGGTTTCTCATTTATCAATTGTTTAATACTGGAAATACTAGAGGAGACCAATTGTGAATCAACGTCATCGACGTGATGAGTCGCAAGTGGCCTGACGACGTCCGTTCTCGAGGAGGCGTCCACAGTGGCGCCACCCCCGCGTGCGTCTGTAGAACTAAACGTCTTGTCTTCAGTAGCCGCTAACAGTGGCGTCACTGAACTGTTGGGCTTAGAGACAAGATCGGATTGAATACAATCGCAATCATTTCCAGTATTTCCAATACTACTTTCTTCAAGATAACTACCAGTCTCATTCGTTCGTTTGTCATTGTCAGTGTCGTCGTCATAGGGGCCTAATTTCACTTTTCGGTCCCGGGCTACTTCTTGGCCGGCAGAAGCAGCCCACTGTCGTTTGACGGTGCATCGGCTGGCGTGAAGGTTGCACTGTAAGGGTTCAGTCCATGTCCCTGAGACTGCTGGACTGTTCTGTTAACCTTCACTACATCTGTTGGTTGGGGTGCGGTGCATTTGCTAGCATAATGACCATATTGGCCACACCTGTAGCACTGAATTGACTCCAGGGGAGGTCGCGCCTTAAAGTTACGGTTTTGTCGATCTGACGCACCCGCGGCATTTGACCGATTGGGAGCCTCATTAGAGCTCGATTTTTCAAGGTGCACCGCTATCTGCCCGAGGATACCCATTATTTTCTCCATGTCTGGGTTGGGCTTCTCAGTAACTGGTGGCTTCTTGTTTGAATCTAGCGAGGTTCCGCTAGCATGGTTAGTTTTGTTGGGATGACCACTAGCAGCTGGCTTTGATTTCTTCTGATTAGTGGCATTACCTTTCTTTTGAACGAACCGAACTGGTTGTTCAGAATCACTTTCGGCGGAATCCTCATCATCACCCCTAACCATTTTAGTGGCCTTGACGGATTTCTTCAATTTGGAGGGGCGCTGAGTATCTTGATATCTAGCGACCTCGAAGACAGCTTCATCTATATCTTCAGGATCCTTCACATATTCAATATGAAACCTAGTGTCTTCATCAAGGAGTCCGTCTAGAAATCTGCGAAGCAAGTCTTCACGTCTAGTAATTGCGTCACGGCCACCGTGAGCCTTACTGTATAATCGTTTTAGCTCCGCCGTGCAGCTGGGGTTTCCCCTGGCCTTTGGGAGCATCTCGAAAACTTGGCGGCGAAAGATTTTGCGGTCTCCACCCGCCTGAATCTAAAGTGAAGCTCTTTGACCAAGGCCTTAAAGTTCATGCGCACTTTTCGTTCTAATTGACCATATACAAATTCACCAGCCGTGCCTTGTAGTTTAGGCAGCAGCTGGTCAAGTTTCTGCTCGTCGGTCCATTTATAGCGGGACGCGACGTCTGAAAAGCGATTAAACCAAGGTTCCCAAGACTCTTTCGTGTTGTCTTTAAAAGGAGGCAATTTTGACGTCCTAGTCGATGGTTTACTCATACACTCGGGGTCCGACTCAGCTCCTGAGTCACACCACCGGTCTAACTCATCAGTGCGACTAGCATTTGAACTTGAAGACCGTGATCTCTGTCGTCGTTGTCTCGATCTGTCAAAGTCTCTCATATGTCTTCCGCGGGAGCGGCCAGAATTCTTATTTTCGCAACCAATTTCAGGTTCTAGGTGACGTACTACAGAGTTACCACCGCTTCCCATTGCTACCGGTGGTACGTACATTGCCGAATTCACCATATTAGGGACGGCGTCTGGTGGTACCAGAGGTCTCACGTTAGTGGGGAACCGCGGGACTGATGAAACGATCCCGGGTAAATTGACCTGCGGGGACGTAGTGGTAACGGAGGTAGGCGCACTTGATATAACGGTCGGCGGTATGACAGAAGGCCTAGGTCCTTGAAGACCCGATAATTGTGTCATACCGACTCCGTTATGACAAGACATATCGGTGTATGGTAACCGTGGGGCCATCCATCTACTGTCATTAGTCGAGGACATGTGGAATGCGCCCATTCCAATGCCGAATTGATTACTGGTACTCATGGTCGTCGTCGTCGTCACAACCGTCGCATATCTTGAGAGTTGCGGTTGGTTGTTACCATAACATGTACTAGCATTAAAGTTCGAAGGGGCAATTTCACTCGACATTCTAGGCCCAATGCGTGTAGGACGAAGATATGACAGTCGGTGGTCTAGTATTGGTCATGCACTCACTATTTGTCGGACTACTAGGAGCCGCGACGTTAAATGGACCATTGAATTCAGCCGGGACAGCAGCGCTGTCGGCACGGTCAGTTTCTATACGTGGGCCGAATTCACCAAGGGTGATCATCGCGCGATTAAGACTTAGACGCGTGTACCTTCTTCAAAAGCATGGTGGAAGTGTGTGCATTTATTGCAGTTACACGCGTCTAAGTCTTTCAACAGCGTCGAATGGATTGAAGGTAGGCCAAAGTCACTGACTGTTGTATGACAGGATTAACCATGTTTGTCAGCGTGTCGATTGTGTGCTTTGAATCTGATGGTCTGGACAGCATGGATGTTGGGATTGTGGACTTTGAATCCGATGGTCTGGACAGCATGTATATTGGGACTGGCCCCTTCAGTGCTTGGTAATCACGGCATCTATTTATCACTCTCTCCACGTGAATTCTGGCTCTTGAATACAATCTTGACATCTCGACATTCTTTCTTGATGGCTGCTTCTTTCCCCGAGTGAAGGCTGACATGTTCAGCTCCACACCTTGTCGAATGCACTCATCACTCATCAATGATGATGTCACAGCCGAGCGGTATTTTGGGGATCACTGTGACAAATAGGGTAACGGGGCGTTGTCTCGCACGTCTTGTGGAGACCGTTTATAGGACACCTGTCTCGCACGTCTTGTGGAGACCGTTTATAGGACACCTGTCTCGCACGTCTTGTGGAGACCGTTTATAGAACTAGGGACTAGTGGGACTAGGGAAAATCTACACCAAAAGGGGTCTAAGGGGCTACCTTGGGGCCGTCAATTGAGATAAGGAAGTGTGTCACAGCCCCTGCTCTTGCAAGACAGAGTCTGACGGGGGGGATTTGCCGTGACACAGAAACGAAGATAAGGCAGAAAATCCGATTACTCCATTTATTATAATCAACAATAAAATATTCGTTTATTGGTTCATACAATAGTCATATTCATATTTATTTATGGGTTTCCAAGGCTAGGTTTCTGGCTGAATCTTTGCAAGGCTAATTACCATGGCAACTGTACGGCACGTAGGTGGGTTGACGTCCGTTCAAATACTAGAGTAGTAGGCCAGGTAGATCGCACTAGTGGAACTAGTGGAGAGGAGACTGGCTGGTGAAACCGAGCAGTCTGACGCGCGCGGCGTCAGTGCCGGCTTTTATAGCCTCGAGTGAACCGCCGCACACCGATCGCGGCAGTACGTCAAGTGACGTCATATAGTACCACGCATCATCGCTATAACTAACGGGCCTAATGATTAGGTATTTAGGGCTTAGAAAATGCCTAATTAGATCATTAGTTGGAACAGGTAATTACAACAGTATAATAACAGACACAAAGATGATTACACGCTTGTTGCAGATTTCGCGGGTTAGGCCTAGTCACAAAAAATGTGTAAGTCCGCGCGGCATATGAATGGCGCGGGCCGCAATTCACATCGTAGTCCGAAAAATCGGAAAAGTACAACATTCAAAAACACCATGAGACTCGAAATCTAAGTTGATGATCTGAGAGATATCTACACAAAAGGCATCTAGAGGGTATTTATAATTACTTAGCAGTCGAAATAAAAAGAGAAAGATAGTCTAAGATGTAGTAGAGGATGTGAAAAGAGGGATACGCCCTCAGAATTTGAAGACCGGCGCGAAGCCGCAAAAATCGAACTACATGCTTCACAGTGCATTGTACACGGGAGGCCCGCAAACTTTATGCGGGTAAAGACACGACCGATAATAGTACAAAAACACCATAAAAGTTAATAATACTTAGAATTCACACTCTTTTAAAATCATTCAACCGAAATATACTCGTTTTAGAGCTAGAGATACTGTGACAGATGCAAAATACGCAAAGTTGGCCTAGTTGCTAATGTAAACAATCTTACCTTTGACATTGCCAAGGAAGGAGGTACAGGGATCATGAATTAGGCCTATCACAAAATTCATTGTACAGGCCTACGAGTGAATTATAGAGACAAAACATCTCAAAGTACCTAAGTACATGAAACCAGATTATTCTGAAACAAGTCGCTTAAATTTATAGGCCTAAAACGCTGCAATTAGTAGGTTCAATTGGAGTCTAAGAATTTGAAATTACCGCCACAGCAAACCAACATGGCCGACTGTGGACAAACTGAGCAATTTCGGGGAGACAAATTGATAAAATACTCACCAATAGATTCCTCTCACAACTTCGAACTATAGGACAATCAAAATGTAACATCTGAGAGGAAAAACAGTGCGGCCGGTGCGAGTTGTCATCATGGGAAAACACTAAATAAAGGTGAGGGAGGGTGGCAGCGATCAGACCCAGCCAATGCACTGCAAGTGCTGTACATTTCCCTGTACAAAAGGAAGCAGTACACCGGCTAGGTCGTCTCACTACCCCCCTCTAAAACAGCAAGCCGTCCTCGGCGCTTTCCCAAGATGCCAACTAACGCACAGGACACAAAGTTCACAAAAGTCAGGCGGACTAGAAAAATGTACAGGTCAGCTTTAAGTTCCTGAGTTCTAATGACGTCATAATAAAATTTAAATACGGTAATCTCATTAAACAATCGCGGAGTAACATTAGCATTAACATTAACATTAACACGACCATCATCAACACATTTGTGTCTCCGGTATTCCATTAGACCATCATCGACGTAACGTCTCCGGTATTCCATTAGCATTTAGACAATACAATACAGGGTAACTCATTTACATAGTAATCGGAAATTCCATTAAAAAAAAAATCAGTCTCAATCAATTGCAATCGCATAGGGTCATTACACAGGTTCATTACACATTTATACTTACCTGGGTTGGGCTCACTAGCCAGGATCTAGATTCGAGTCACTAAATCCATGCTAGTGTCCCAACCCGATGTCCTATGACATACATTACACAGTTCACTTTGATTTATTCCTATTCACCAACACCTTCAGACTAGAATCTATGCTCTTTAGTACCTCCAATATTTCTTTCGACAATAAATTTTGGGAAGCGGGAAGGAGTTCCTGCCTCCATTTCTCCAACTGCAAGCTGACTTCCCGCCTGACGACATCTACTGTATCGTCAGGGGGCGCAGACTTCCGGGGTGGAGTCTGCGGCAGAGGCGAAATGGGGGCAGGGACAACCTGTACATCAGAGGGGATAATGGTAGGCCTACATTTCGGTGAAGACATTACAACTCGGCGTGCAGGTTCTTCTAGCAGTTCTATCTGTGGATCCTCTAGCGCGTCCAAGAGTCCGGAGAGGGATTCCAGGCTGACGTCAAGGGAAACTTTGGGGTCCGCAGGATTTGGCTCTTCAGGTCTGAGAGAAAGGTCGTATACCCTCTAGCAGGGGGAGGCTCTAACTAAGCCTGTGGGGTACCAGAAATAGACTGGCGGGTAGTAGACGCGAAGAAGCCTCTCGGAGGTGGAGTGTGCCCAATAGGCCAGGTTGGGATTCCCCATGACCGGCACTTGAAGTGTAATGGGCAAGGTGGTCGTAAGGCCATAACTCAATTCAGACTACTCTAACACCATGCTTTCTTGTAGAAACGTCTGAATAACACGTGATCAATGAGTTGAAGACAATTCCAATTGCTCCAATAATGTCTGGAGGCGGGGCTAGTCTTACAGACTGCTGGCCCGTAAGGACGCTGTCCTTCCTCCAACCATTGGATCACTGGTTCTATGTCAGGGTCTTCTCTCTGCATCCGACTCAGATTTCGGGCATCTCTCCTAGAGGGGCGCGTGGAGTTTTAGCCGGGGGCTTGATACTCGCACACACGTCGCAACGTGCAACCCATATGTTGGAATCCACTCGAACACCGAACCAATAAAATCTTTGCAATAATCTCTCTCGTGTTTTCTTCTTTCCGAGGTGACCTGACAGAGGTGAATCGTGCATCTCCTTCAGGACATCTTTCCTTAGTTTCCGAGGGACAATGAGTTGATTGTACTCAGCGGTACCATCTTTCTTGTAGAAGCGTCTGAACAACACGTGATCAATGAGTTGAAGACAATTCCAATTGCTCCAATAATGTCTGGAGGCGGGGCTAGTCTTGCAGACTGCTGGCCCGTAAGGACGCTGTCCTTCCTCCAACCATTGGATCACTGGTTCTATGTCAGGGTCTTCTCTCTGCATCCGACTCAGATTCGCCGGAGAATACGGAAGTGCCCATTTCACTTCATTGCTTGCTTTCACTTGGGACCTGGTCGTTCTCCGAGTTTTCTCAGAAGGAAATAAAGTACTTTCCATACTCTCTGATTTCGTCCGACATTTGGGACAAAGTCCGCATGGGAGGGTCTCTCCTTCAATATCACACTGGCAATCACTCGGATGAGGACAACGACTGAGGACATCTGCATTCTGGTGCTTTCTTCCGGGTCTCCACTGGATCTCGAAATCATATTGTAGTCCGGTTCAAAGTGGGCATTCCGTGGGCATTTTGGTATGAAGTTTGCCGACATGTCTAGTTTGACAGAGGACCGCTTACTGAACAAGAAAAACTTTGTCGGCAATCTGGGAAATTGTGTGGGCAGGAATTATGGTGGTTGCCATGGCAACCGAGTATGAAAATGGTGTATTTTTGTATTTAAAGGCATGTGGTCAGTCCGAATTACGAAGTGACGTCCAAGGAGGTAATGCTTGAAGTGTTCTACGAACGACTTCACTGCTAACAGCTCCTTGTCGGTCACGCAGTAATTTCTCTCACTCTTATTTAGGGTCTTGCTGGCATATGCAATAACTCTCTCCTGACCACCTTGGTCCTGAGACAGGACGGCGCCGATACTAACGTCGCAGGCGTCAGTATCCAAGTGAAACGTTCCCTCATCCTGGGGATATGACATCACCTCGGGTCCCGTGAGCTTGTCAATCAAGGTGCGAAATGACTGTTCGCAGTCGTCCGTCCACTCAAATGGCACATCCTTCTTCGTAAGATTTATCAGGGGTTGGACAATCTGTGAAAAATTCCTTATAAAACGACGGTAATAGGACCCTAGGCCTATGATACCTCGCACGTCAGTAACTGACTTAGGAGTCGGCCAGTTCTTCAACTTCATCACATTAGTGTCGTCCGGAATTATGCCCTGTTCTGAAACAGTATGGCCAAGAAATGTCACTTGTCGACGAAAAAGATGACATTTGGCAGGTTTCAGCTTGAATCCAGCAGCCCTGATGCGTTCAAAGACTTGTCTTAGACGTCTGATGTGTTCTTCTACACCTCTGGAGAAAATGATGATGTCGTCTAAGTACAACAGGCATATTTCATCTCTGAGGCCTTTCATCGCCAACTCGATCAGTCGCTGAAAAGTCATGGGTGCTCCAGCCAGACCAAATGGCATGGTGACGTATTCAAATAACCCGAATCTCGACACGAAAGCTGTCTTCTCCACATGTTCCTTTTTTATGGGGACCTGGTTATAGGCTGACGTGATATCAAGCGTGCTGAATAGATTAGCTCCACTCAAGGAATCAATCAGGTCGTCACATCTAGGCAGGGGCGTAGCTGGTATGTTCTGCGTCAATTTGTTCAACATTCGATAATCAACACAATGACGAACACTGCCGTCTTTCTTACGGACCAAAACGACACCTGACGCCCAAGGAGAAGTCGACTCCCTGATGGTTCCTTGAGACAGAAGCTTGTCTATTGCCTTTTTACCCTCGCCAGCGAAAGCTAAAGGTACGCGCCTGGGAGGTTGTTTAAAGGGTTTAGCATCTCCGGTATGGATCTCATGCTCGACCAAATGGGTGAGCCCTAAATCGTTCTCGTCTTTGGAGAAGATGTCCGAAAATTCATTTAGGAGACCTCTGACTTCCTCACGTTGACAACCTTCCAGGTTTCGAGTCGCTTCTTCAAACAGGGAAGTCATGTGATTGGGTAAGTCCGGTTTCTTAATACCTTTGGCATTGGTCTGGTTGGAGAATCTTGTCTCGCGAACTGTCTCATTGGCCCGACATTGCGAACCAAGTTGGATTCGTCGGATCGCATTACAGTCGTCAATATCGTCGGTTTCTTGTGTTAATATTGTCGCATGAGGCAGACTGACCGGTTGTGCCCATCCGAGGACAGCATCTTGTTTAATCGACTTAGCGGTCGTGAAAGGGTTCAAGATTCTGACCGGAACAGTCGTATTCTTCGCTGCATTGACTAGTGTCGGTGCGACTAGCAGCTGATACTTCTCTGCCATCAAGGGACTACCTTCAACTAACAAATTATAATCTTCATGAGTTCTCCGGGCTCTCTTGTCAACGAGACATTCAATTACTCGTTCACTCATACCAGGTATGACGTAATGATCAGCAGCGCGTATTTTGCGTGCTTTTTCAGGGAGGCCAACCTGGACTAAAGGAATACTCTTTCCTTTCAGTATGAGTTTGTTCTTGGACAGGACGATATCGGCAGGGCCGTCTTCGTCTGTCTGTAGAACGTCAACTCCTAGGAGAATCTCATCATCGATATCTGCTACTAAGACGGGCTTTTCCATAGTTAGAGGTCCTAATCGCAATTCAAACATGGCCTTGCCATGATACTCAATCTTTCCACCATCCGCATTAGTCAGACTCCACCTTTTGGACGGAGCCATCAGAGTAGGCCTTTTCTCTGAAGGTAGTCTGCAAAAGGTCTCATATGACATAATGGTCTTGGTGGCACCAGTATCAAGAGTGAACGTCACATCCATATCATTAAGGAAACCTTCCACGTACACCCCTGTGTACGTAGGCTTCTGTCGTCGGATAGCTTCTACGTCATCGGACTCTTCTGATTTATCAACATCAGAATCATCGGTTGAGTTGAGCGAGAGTTCACTACTATCATTGATAGAACCTCGTTCTTCACAAGAAAGTGTAGAATTGACAACAGGTTGGTTTGCCGACAATTCCTCCTTGGAACACCTCTCCAAGGGAGGAATAGGACCATTGCAACTATTTTCATTCACATCTTGATGAGTTTTAGTCTTCGCCGCTGACGCGTTAGCATCAGGCAATTTAACCATATCACATGTCACTTCAGGTTTCTCATTTATCAATTGTTTAATACTGGAAATACTAGAGGAGACCAATTGTGAATCAACGTCATCGACGTGATGAGTCGCAAGTGGCCTGACGACGTCCGTTCTCGAGGAGGCGTCCACAGTGGCGCCACCCCCGCGTGCGTCTGTAGAACTAAACGTCTTGTCTTCAGTAGCCGCTAACAGTGGCGTCACTGAACTGTTGGGCTTAGAGACAAGATCGGATTGAATACAATCGCAATCATTTCCAGTATTTCCAATACTACTTTCTTCAAGATAACTACCAGTCTCATTCGTTCGTTTGTCATTGTCAGTGTCGTCGTCATAGGGGCCTAATTTCACTTTTCGGTCCCGGGCTACTTCTTGGCCGGCAGAAGCAGCCCACTGTCGTTTGACGGTGCATCGGCTGGCGTGAAGGTTGCACTGTAAGGGTTCAGTCCATGTCCCTGAGACTGCTGGACTGTTCTGTTAACCTTCACTACATCTGTTGGTTGGGGTGCGGTGCATTTGCTAGCATAATGACCATATTGGCCACACCTGTAGCACTGAATTGACTCCAGGGGAGGTCGCGCCTTAAAGTTACGGTTTTGTCGATCTGACGCACCCGCGGCATTTGACCGATTGGGAGCCTCATTAGAGCTCGATTTTTCAAGGTGCACCGCTATCTGCCCGAGGATACCCATTATTTTCTCCATGTCTGGGTTGGGCTTCTCAGTAACTGGTGGCTTCTTGTTTGAATCTAGCGAGGTTCCGCTAGCATGGTTAGTTTTGTTGGGATGACCACTAGCAGCTGGCTTTGATTTCTTCTGATTAGTGGCATTACCTTTCTTTTGAACGAACCGAACTGGTTGTTCAGAATCACTTTCGGCGGAATCCTCATCATCACCCCTAACCATTTTAGTGGCCTTGACGGATTTCTTCAATTTGGAGGGGCGCTGAGTATCTTGATATCTAGCGACCTCGAAGACAGCTTCATCTATATCTTCAGGATCCTTCACATATTCAATATGAAACCTAGTGTCTTCATCAAGGAGTCCGTCTAGAAATCTGCGAAGCAAGTCTTCACGTCTAGTAATTGCGTCACGGCCACCGTGAGCCTTACTGTATAATCGTTTTAGCTCCGCCGCAAAGGCAGCTGGGGTTTCCCCTGGCCTTTGGGAGCATCTCGAAAACTTGGCGGCGAAAGATTTTGCGGTCTCCACCCGCCTGAATCTAAAGTGAAGTTCTTTGACCAAGGCCTTAAAGTTCATGCGCACTTTTCGTTCTAACTGACCATATACAAATTCGCCAGCCGTGCCTTGTAATTTAGGCAGCAGCTGGTCAAGTTTCTGCTCCTCGGTCCATTTATAGCGGGACGCGACGTCTGAAAAGCGATTAAACCAAGCTTCCCAAGACTCTTTTGTGTTGTCTTTAAAAGGAGGCAATTTCGACGTCCTAGTCGATGGTTTACTCATACACTCAGGGTCCGACTCAGCTCCTGAGTCACACCACCGGTCTAACTCATCAGTGCGACTAGCATTTGAACTTGAAGACCGTGATCTCTGTCGTCGCTGTCTCGGTCTGTCAAAGTCTCTCACATGTCTTCCACGGGAGCGGCCAGAATTCTTATTTTCGCAACCCATATCAGGTTCTAGGTGACGTACTACAGAGTTACCACCATTTCCCATTGCTACCGGTGGTACGTACATTGCCGAATTCACCATATTAGGGACGGCGTCTGGTGGTACCAGAGGTCTCACGTTAGTGGTGAATCGCGGGACTGATGAAACGATCCCGGGTAAATTGACCTGCGGGGACGTAGTGGTAACGGAGGTAGGCGCACTTGATATAACGGTCGGCGGTATGACAGTAGGCCTAGGTCCTTGAAGACCAGATAATTGTGTAATACCGACTCCGTTATGACAAGACAAATCGGTGTATGGTAACCGTGGGGCCATCCATCTACTGTCATTAGTCGAGGACATGTGGAATGCGCCCATTCCAATGTCGAATTGATTACTGGTACTCATGGTCGTCGTCGTCGTCACAACCGTCGCATATCTTGAGAGTTGCGGTTGGTTGTTACCATAACATGTACTAGCATTAAAGTTCGAAGGGGCAATTTCACTCGACATTCTAGGCCCAATGCCTGTGTAGGACGAAGATATGACAGTCGGTGGTCTAGTATTGGTCATGCACTCGCTATTTGTCGGACTACTAGGAGCCGCAACGTTAAATGGACCATTGAATTCAGCCGGGACAGCAGCGCTGTCGGCACGGTCAGTTTCTATACGCGATGGTGTCTCATTATGGTCATCATTTGGTATTTTAGGTTCTACTGACTCAGTCTCACAATCAGTGTTTGTATCATTGGTTGTCTTTTTCTGATCACAACAGCTTTTAGACTTAAGAGTCCGCTTACGTCTACTTTTACGGGATGCCATTACAACGGCAAGAACCAATTCTTTCAAAGGAACGTAGGGTTCGAATCACTGGATCTACTTAATAAAGCA
>NMRB01000378.1:73815-133281 GCA_002633025.1 Notospermus geniculatus | reverse complement strand
TTTTTAAGTCTGGCGTCTGCTTTTACGGGATGCCATTACGACGACAAGAACCAATTCTTTCAAAGGAACGTAGGGTTCGAATCACTGGATCTACTTAATAAAGCAAATCCCACCGCTGCCACCAAAATGTCACCGCCGAGCGGTATTTCGGGGATCACTGTGACAATAGAGTAGCGGGCGTTGTCTCGCACGTCTTGTGGAGACCGTTTATAGGACACTTGTCTCGCACGTCTTGTGGAGACCGTTCATAGAACTAGGGACTAGGGACCGGGGCTAGGAAAAATCTACACCAAAAGGGCTCTAGGGGACTACCTTGGGGCCGTTCAATCGAGATGAAGGAAGCGTATTACAGCCCCTGCTCTTGCAAGACGGAGTCTGACGGGGGGGTTTGCCGTGATACAGAAACGAAGATGAGGCAGAAAATCCGATTACTTCATTTATTATAATCAGTTATAAAATATTCATTTATTGGTTCATACAATAGACATATACATGGGTTTCCAAGGCTAGGTTTCTGGCTGAATTCTTTAAGGCTAGTTACCATGGCAACTTTTACGGCACGTAGGTGGGTTGACGTCCGTTCAATGTTAGGCCAGGTAGATCGCACTAGTGGGACTAGTTGAGAGGAGACTGGCTGGTGAAACCGAGCAGTCTGACGCGCGCGGCGTCAGTGCCGGCTTTTATAGCCTCGAGTGAACCGCCGCACACCAATCGCGGCAGTGCGTCAAGTGACGTCATATAGTACCACGCATCATCGCTATAACTAATGGGCCTAATGATTAAGTATTTAGGGTTTAGAAAATGCCTAATTAAATCATCAATAGAAATAGTTAATTACAACAGTATAATAACAGACACAAAGATGATTTCACGCTCGTTGCAGTTTTCACAGGTTAGGCCTAGTCACAAAAAATGTGTAAGTCCGCGCGGCATATGAATGGCGCGGGCCGCAATTCACATCGTAGTCCGAAAAATCGGAAAAGTACAACATTCAAAAACACCATGAGACTCGAAATCTAAGTTGATAATCTGAGAGATATCTACACAAAAGCCATCTAAAGGTTATTTATAATTACTTAGCAGTGGGAATTTTAAAAAAACAGATAGTCTAAGATGTAGTAGAGGAGGTGAAAAGAGGGATACGCCCTCAGAATTTGAAGACCGGCGCGAAGCCGCAAAAATCGAACTACACGCTTCACAGTGCATTGTACACGGGAGGCCCGCAAACTTTATGCGGGTAAAGACACGACCGATTATAGTACAAAAACACCATTAAAGTTAATAATACTTAGAATTCACACTCTTCTAAAATCATTCAACCGAAATATACTCGTTTTAGAGCTAGAGATACTGTGACAGATGCAAAATACGCAAAGTTGGCCTAGTTGCTAATGTAAACAATCTTACCTTTGACATTGCCAAGGAAGGAGGTACAGGGATCATGAATTAGGCCTACGGGTAAATTATAGATATCAAACATCTCAAAGTACCAAAGTACATGAAACCAGATTATTCTGAAACAAGTCGCTTAAATTTATAGGCCTAAAACGCTGCAATTAGTAGGTTCAATTGGAGTCTAAGAATTTGAAATTACCGCCACAGCAAACCAACATGGCTGACTGTGGACAAACTGAGCAATTTTGCTGAGACAAATTGACAAAATACTCACCAATAGATTCCCCTCACAACTTCGAACCATAGGGCAATCAAAATATAACATCTGAGAGGAAAAACAGTGTGGCCGGTGCGAGTTGTCATCATGGGAAAACACTAAATAAAGGTGAGGGAGGGTGGCAGCGATCAGACCCAGCCAATGCACTGCAAGTGCTGTGCATTTCCCTGTACAAAAGGAAGCAGTACACCGGCTAGGTCGTCTCATTAATTTCAAGTGATTTACACATGTCTTATTATGACGAAACTGGTCAGACATGTTATGTAACACAATCAACCATGAGTAGGGAGCCTATTTAAAAGCTTTATTCTTAAGAAAAAAAATGATTAAGAAAAAACGAAGGAAAATGAGTGTTTGCTTGTAAATGCCTTTGATGAACAAGGGCGAGAAGTGTCTTTGTCATTAACCTCATTGCATAATTGCCACTGATTATGTAATTCACTGAAATTGTAGCAAGAGGAAAGAAGGACCCTCCCCACAATATATGAACACAAGTTGAGTTCATTACATTCATTAACAGGCAGAAAACTTACATCGAACTTCAAATTGGCCACTGTCCTAATATTTTTGTCCACCAGTGAAGCAGGTTGCAAAGCAGAATCATGTTGAAAATCAGCAGTGGATTTTTAGCTTAAAGCTGAACTGCATGCATAAAACCAGGGCCTCTCACGTTTTAAAAAAACGCCCGCGCCACAGCGCGGGCAGTAACTGAAATAACCTGGGACATCCGCCATGTTTTAGTGGGACTCCAAACATGATCGAGTACCCAAGCATGTAGGTGGCAGCACCTTGCGTCCTGACCATCAACAAGTGGAAGTCACGCTGTATGTACATATGCATGTAGGCCTACATACCAGAAGCCCATGTAGGCCATCGGTATGTACAGGCTATACAGACAGTACACGCCCATCTCATGAAATGGTGGAACAGCTGTAATAAAACAAATATCTGAGAAGCTGGTTGTACTTCTAGGCCTGACAGACTATCATACACTCAAAAATTGGCCTACAGCATTCACTTGGCTGATGTTTCACCTATCGGGCCCCGCCTATCCATACTAGGCCTCCGGAACATGCACACACTGAGCTAAGCGACAAACAAAAACACGCCAATTTAGGCCTAGCAAATATGTCATGAGAACCGAAGCCGAAATGAAAACAGACGTAAAACAGTACTAGGAATGAATGCTCACCTGATACACATCCTGATAGTCAAAAGTAGCCAAAAGCGGAAAATTTTGTTCACAAGTATTCCTCGCACCGAATGTTGACGTGTCATGGCCCCACTGTGGCTTTCCTGTAACCTCGGCCATATGATCAATACTCGACGATGAATTGACCATAGGCCTACATAGGCATGTACATCTTTGCGAAACCTGGGAACGACTATACCCCAATACGCAATAACTTCGCCGAGAAAAAAGGCTAGAATAAACGCAGCGGACCGCTGGTCTAGTGGAAAACGCGCCGGTCTTCCAAGCCAATACTTGGAGGTTCGAATCCGGATCCGGGCTCTTCCTTTTTTCATTCGAATACTGTTCCAGCATTTCGCTTTCTGATATGTAGGCCCACAGGCACATGCACTTGCAGCGTTGATCACTTGTTGGTGGTCAGGACGCAAATAAGGTGCTGCCATCTACATGCGTGGGTACTCTATCATGTTTGGAGTCCCACTAAAACATGGCGGATGTCCCTAGTTATTTCAGGTACTGCCGGCGCTGTGGCGCGGGCGTTTTTTAAAAACGTGCGAGGCCCTGGTTTTATGCATGCAGTTCAGCTTTAAACCTGATTCGTCACTGATGTCTCCACTGGCTGATCTGCACCAATCTCGTACCCAGAGATTCGTTATGGTCGGGCCGAGGTTGAACGTCGCTAAACTAATCTCTGGAGACGGCTGGCCATTTCATGCCAGACCGATTTTAAACCGCAGATGCATTTAAAAAACTTGAGTATAAAATGTTTTACACAAAAATGACCAGAGCGGGGGGGGGGGGTTCCTTGACCGTGTCACCTCGCTAAATCATGCCCAAGGTTGTTCTCTAACAAGTCTATAGGAACGTAATATTTGTTTATTGTCCTCATCAGAAGACTCTGAAAATGTAAAAATAAACCCGTTTTGACTAATTGTCATTGATTTTGGACGCTTGTTGAATTTGTATAGCTTGTTTACATAGATGTTCTCCCCTTCCCGACGAGGGAGACAAAAACTGACAAAGAAGCACTTCCTGTTAATATCTTTAGCAACAAGAACAAATCTATCGTTGGTAACCTCATAGTATAATGGGCTGTTGACAAATCTCCAATATGGCGTGTCCCCGAACGGACGAATTCTGTGAGGGATTTTGTAGCTTTCATTCCTCCACCTAACGTAGCCTTGATTTTTATAATTGTAGAGACGCCTGTGCAGCAGTACGAGGTCCATTCTTTTACAGTGTAGTCCATACCGGTACCAAACCTTTTGTTTTACTTGATAGAGCTTCGTTATTTTCCCCTTTTCCCAAACCGACGATGATGTCCCATTTTCCCGACTCAATCGTAACGTACATGTAATTAACGACAAGTAATATTTACGGGTAGGAAAGCATTGCAACAACGTCAGTAAAGTTAGGGTTTCATCGAATTGACCCAATATGTTACATGCATGTGTATGTATAGTATGCAAACGATACCTTTTAGAGGGACAAAGAGTCATGGTTATTAAGATTCGAGTTTTCACTTTCTCTATCAAATGTATTACTACTAGTGAGTCTCGTCTTTTGCCGCGTTCAGTGTAAAGAAAATTCATACCGAAAGTCATAGACAATCGTCTGTTGTTAGTAATGGTAAGGTTAGTTAGGTACTTCATTGACTCTAAACATGGGATACGTGTGAGGGTAGAACGAGCATAAGTGAAACGTCAGTTCAGTTAGTTCGTTTCTTGGATTCTTTTCAAGCCTATTGTAAATCAGGTACGTTGTTTCTGTTGAAGATTTAACATGTTTAATGAGAAGTTCGCAACTTGAGAAAAATGTCAGCGTCCCTTCTTGGACATATTCACCGATGTTCTTCTTCTGAAAATGTTACATAGTTCAGGGGTTGATCTGTCTGTTCTTAAGGCGGTGACAGACTGGCGCGTAAGCAACGCGTCTGGAAGCGTTCAACCAATCAGGGAGGCGATAACACGGACCGAAACACCTACCGAAGAATCTGATTGGCGAAACGCCTCCAGGACGCGCTGCGTACGCGCCAGTCTGTCACCGGCTTTACACTCGTCCCCACACGGCTGTTTGAGGCTTTTGAATCCTTCCATCGAAATGGTTTCATAACCTCTTTAGGTTCTTGACGATAAAGTAATCTGTCTTACGTGTTTCTTTAGGTGTTTACATCGTTATGCGGCAATGAGAACGTTGCATCATTGCTTGCTCATTTGCATTTCAAACGACAAACTTTGTACACAATGGAAATTCCATAGTTTTCTTTTGTAGGCCTAGGCCTATATCTAAGCGCACTGATATTAGAAATATCAGAAATGCGAAATTTGATTTGATGACCGCATGCTTTAGACAAAATATCAGTGCAAGCTTTCCTATCTTTCTATTTGCCAAATAACCATTTGTGAGGAAGCTATTGTGGTCAAAAAAAGTTAAGTACATATTTCGCCATGAAAGAATCCTCGGAGTAGAAAACGAATGATACAGCATCATGGCTGAATAAGTACCAATCCACAATATCAACATACAAACCCGATCACGTTTGTGAATTTTCTGTTTTTTGCGCGCTCATTTTGTACAGGAATTCAAGACCTGCGCCTTGTTCTTATATAAGTCTCAGAAGGTGACGCGGTATTACTCGAACCGCGGTTAGTAATTGACAACAGGATGATCAATTCACTTCGATGGAGCCCCAAACAGCTCTGCCCAGTGGCCTCGAGCTTAAAGCTGAACTGCATGAACAAAAACTGGAGATCCGAGCACTAAAAAAGACCACCACGCCACGGTGGTGGTCAAGAGAAATGCAAACGACCAGAAGGCACTTTCAAAACACCTCCAAAACATGATAGACTACCAGGCTATTTGGTGGCGCCACTGTATTCATCCTGAGTCAGTCAATAGAGCAACATCAAGACATGGCATCCAGTGACTTCTGCAGGTCGAAGACATTAGGTTCTTACCGAACCAGAGAGTAAAGTCGGTCACTATTCTATAGTATTCACGTCTTGTTGACATTTATGGTGTTACCAAAGCACCAGTCGCGAGTATTCCCGGGCATTCGCGGCCGTTTCCAACATGTTGAAAAAATCGCGAAGCAATCGCGCCGCCCGCGAGTTGGTAGGCATACCGCGGACGGCCGCGAATGACCGCGAACAGTGGAGACACCTTCCCGGGGACATCGGCGGTCAGTGGCAGCTGGCGTGGTGACCCGGATGTAGTTGATCAGAATGAGGTCACCGGCCGGGAGCCAATAGGAGGACAGGGAATAGCCGCAAGTACTCATCAGGTGTAGACACGTTCGCGGGTATTCGCGGTGACACCGCGAACACAGGTTATTCGCGGTGGGTGGCGGGAGCGGGTGCGGGTGAAACAGCTGATGGGAAATACGTTAATTCGATTTTTTCCAACCGCGCCCGCCAACGCCTCGTGGAAAAAAAGCAGCTTAAACTGGTGGAAATCACGTGGAAACGATTGCAGAATGTGTCATGTTGGAAAGACGTCGTCTTCAGGCGCCGGCGGATTTAGGGGACGCACGCGGGGCACGCCCCCCCCCCCCCTTAATTTTGCCGACCAGTGTTTTCCAGTAAGCTCCTACGGCGATTCCGGCGGGATCCTATAAAGCCTGCCGCATGGAGCTATCTGCTGAGCAAAAAGTCATTCGAGATTTTTGCTCAGCAGATAGCTCACGTGTGCGCGTAATTTCGGTGAGTTTTTTGCCTCGCGCGGCAGAAAGCTCGCGTTGCGCGTATTTTTCGGTGAGCTACCTGCTGAGCAAACGGTTTCGAATGACTTTTTGCTCAGCAGATAGCTCTAGTGTGCGGCAGGCTTAAAGAGTTAGTAATTTGGCGCCACTGAAATTTTGAGCATAGCCTAATCAGCTGCCCACGGTTTTCCAAAACCGACGGGGCCTAGATTGCGTCCCAAAAAGCCGGGAAGGATATCGCTTTTAACGGCTTCTAGATTTCAAAATTTTCTGGGAGGCCCCAAAGACACCGTTAAAGATGCGCCTGCGGCGCGTGTGCGGCGCCGGCTTCTCCGCCGCAGATATCTGCACCCGCCTTCGTCATTAATCCTGCATGGATCCGCCCACTGCGTCTAATAAAATTCAAATAATAGGGAGGTTCCGCATCGTGATGAATTACGAATCACGAAACGATTTCAGGACGTTGGTGACGTTACGTCATTTCTTCGTCAAAATCCGGGGTGGTCCGACTTTCGGCCTTTCACATTATGAACGATGTGAAAACCTGTATTTAACACCGCGATCATTGCCCTACACAAATATTTCATGCATTTATTCCACCGCTAAAAATTGTGCCAGGTCCGATTGTCGCCTGTATGCTCAGAAAAGCCCCCAAGCATATTTCTTGTGAAATGAAAATTAGCAACGAATTTACAGGACCTCACGAAAGAGATGCAACGTCATACCGTACGTCAAAGTGACTGACGTCATAGTCAAAGCATAGGCTCTACCTGACAGCATGATGACGTCTAAAAGACGTGGCAATCTGGTTATTACTGGTCAAACTCGTCACACGTTTTTTCATGACAAGTTTTCAACGTGTTTTTCACGTGATTATTCGACGTTTTTATGCCCCTCATGTGTGAAAACGAGTTGTCACGTTTTAGTCACGTCATGTTTTCAACCAGTTTTAAACGACCACCCAAGTGGTTGAAAATACGTTAAATGATCACATCAAAATTACGTGTCATAAAAGACAAGTTTCAGAAAGTCAATGTTTTTGTGAATGTTAATAATATTAATAATAATGTTAATAATAAATACAAGTATAACAATGAACAAAATAAAAAACCCATTAGAACCCCCCAAAAAACATTTTTTATACAAGACGTAGAAATCACGTGGGAAAGACGTCAAATATTGTTTAATACAAATCCTAATAATTAATCAGCGCAATGAAAAATGTGGTATATTAAAGCATTGGGACAACTAATACCAACATTGTAATGGCATTAGTTGGTACCGTAAACTATCATCATAATTTTCATCAGTGTTAAAATATTAGGAAACGTTGTGTGACCTACACCACATAAGTTTTCAAGAAATTTGAATGCAACCTTCGTCATCAACTCTCAATATGGTGTAGCAACTTCACTGTTGCGGCCGACTCGGCCTAACAGAGTCCCCTGATCAGGGTTTTTTGATCATCAGGAATACTCCTCCTGCCATACTACATGTATGGGCAGTTGCAAGTATAAAAATCTGAAAAAAGTCACTGGTTGAAAACTGGTTGAAAGTCGACACCACAACTGGTTGAAAATGCAATGGAAACTGGTTGATAAACAGGTGGAAATCACGTGGAAACGACGTCATATGATTAAATTGCAGAAACGTGTCACGTTGGAAAGACGTCTTATTCATGTTATATTCACGTGAAGAAACGACGTGCTAACCACGTGATTCCCATGAGCAGATCAACGTTGGAATTACGTCTTTTTAGACGTGATTTCCACGTCAGGCATTCACGTTTTTTTCACGTAATTTCCACGTGTCCTTGCTATCAGTTCGCATTTCGTAATTCGGAGACGTTGCGGAACCTCTCTATTCTTATCTTATTCATGTTAAGGCTGATTCATACTCCGTCCGGATTTTGCGCCGACTATGATCAATTTCACTGCGTGTGCACATTCACGTCGTGGAAACCTGCGATCAGTTTCATGCGCTTGACGGTCCGCAAGCCAGTATGAATCAGCCCTTACAGTGGAACCTCCCTTAACGGACACCTCTGCCAGGAGGACACCTCTCTAATCAGGACACCAATGTTCAGTCCCAAACTGGTCATTTCTATTCATTTCGACCTCTGTAATCAGGACACCTCTCAATATTAAAGATAGGGCCTAATGTATCACGGATATTTTCGCGGGCCACGAAATCCATTGTTTATTTAGGCCTAATTTTGTTTGTTTGTCTCCAGTCTTTCTTTGTCTTATGACATGTGTGAGTAATGGGGAACCGGCACACTAACGTCACAACGTGGCGCTGCGAGCGATGTGACCGAAATCTCTTACATCGTCGTGTAGCAGATGAAATTTTCTTTTAAACTCATTCCTTTTTTTCTTAAAATTAAGAGATCCGATAGCGATAAGGACAACGTCATTAATTGTGTCATTCTTCCTGTAGAAAAATGTACAGAGATTTTTTTCATGACGCAACGTCAACACCTAAAATGACGTCAATGACGTCGTTTCGGTACAATCGCTCGCAGCGCCGACCTGTCGGGATAAACCGCAGGGCGGGTTCCTCATTGTTGGTGGCATGTCCCTCTGGAAATTCTTTTGATATCGAATGTATTCAATTTGGTGAGTCGGCATGTCCCAAAAGTCCAAAATAACACAATATAAACATTCAGGCCCGTATTCACAAAGGGTGATCATCGCGCGATTAAGACTTAGACGCGTGTAACTTCGTCAAATGGATGGTGGAAGTGTGTGCATTTAGTACGTAGGCATACCGGTACATTTTGTGAATAAGCAAAGTTTTGTTGACGCCTAATAGTGCTATGCTTATGAACAGCATCTTGATTGACTCTTGGCATTCTTGGTAGGCCTACACAAGGCCCACGTCCCGTGTATTTATTGCAGCTTTTTGAATTCCTATTTTCTTTTCAGGGTGACTACTCTTATCTTATCAAATGGAAAGGATGGCCATTCACAGCTTGCTCATGGCAACCCGAGTCAAATTTGACTAACGACCTAGTGCAGAATTACGAATGTCCACCTGTCGATGATCATCGCAGAGAGGAAGGGCTGCACTTGTTGTATTTAGCATTGCAGAAACGTCTTCGTGGAAAGGGGGCACAGAATCATCCCTTTGAGGTGCACATGCCACTCGACACTTTTCGTGCTTTATTCGGTGACAAACAGAGCTCTCCTGCTGCCGTAAAAGGGATATCGTGCTTATGGGAAAGATGCATTTGAAGAAATAGATCTACCAGTTGGATGGGAGTATCTAGTTGATCAGCGTTTTGCTGTTGCTAGGTGGCTCCCTCTACGCCGGCAGTCAAATAACGCACAGTATTGGATCTCAATGCGTTATTTGAAGGAGCAAGGTATTGGATCTCTAATGTGTTATTTGACTGCTGACATAGAGGGAGCCACCTAGCGGCAGAAGACGAACTACAAATGTCTTACAAAATGCACGTATACCGTAGTAAATCAGATCATACACTCGGCCCCAGTGTGTATCCGACGTCCCGGTCTCCTACACACTGGCACATTTGGGGCTCAAAAGCCGGTAACACCACTAGATGGCACTCCACTGGGCTCCAGCCAATCACCACGCTTTCTCACTCATAATTCCCGCGGGAAATTACTTCCAGGAAAAACCCAACTCCTCGTCCCCTGGGGTATAGTTCGCTCAGAGAACCTTGGACCACTCGCCATATTGTCAGAAAGCGAACGAGGTTGGGAAAACCCCATTCGGAACGACCTGAGGCGAACTGCTATCTGTCACTGGGCGGCGCATTTCACCTCGGACACAAGTCCAAGGCAGCCATGTTGTTTATCATCAAACCCACGTGACCGCCGTGGGACTATTTTCGCCGAATTTTGGCCCGTTAAGATGTTCAACCGTACTTGCTCGATAAGTTGAGGCATATTATATATAAACTTACCGGTATCTCACCCAATCTGCCAATTATTGATCAAAAACGCAACGTTTTTATGCGACCTATATAGTTCATGCGCAGGTGTGATGAGGCGACCGCATCTGAATTCTCACAAACGGGCAGCGATCGTTGCGCGTTCAAGATGGCTGCCTTGGACTTGTGTCCGAGGGGAAATGCGAGTATCTACGGAAATTGCCGAGCAGTTGCCTTCGGAAGTTCCGAATGGGAAACCCAAGGACCCGTGCTGCCACCACGCGGTCTTCACGACTGTTAATCTCTAAAAGAGCCAGACGCGGAGTGTGATTTACCGAAGGGGTGAGCCCGTAGCGTCTGGCCAAGCGAGATTAATCAGATCAATTCGCCGACAACACGTAGTTATCCCTGGGTTGGAAAGTGGCATGGTGGCGCCGGCTGTCGACAGAAAGTGACAATATCGTGGTCCTTTATTAGGGGAGAGTGGGGCACCTTGAGCCGGCGGGTACCTTGAGCCAGGGCCTCTCCAGGCCAAGTGACTTACATTTGTTTTGAAGCTAGCATTGGTGTGTGTCCCTCTATTGACCAAGAAAGACACCACAAATTATCTCTTCATTTGCTGTTCATTTGTAGCTGTGTTTTCAGAGGACTTTCGGTTTTTTGCACCCCAAAGTAACTTTATAAAGACCGGTAATTTTCTTTTTGTTCGTGCACCATGATAACTTGCAGCAGCCAGTCCTTAAACTGTGTGAAGGGGAAGGCATATATGTAGGCCTATACTGCAGAACTGATACATGATTGACCTGATCAGGCCAACATATCTGAGGTCACATGGATGAGGAGAGTCAATGTTCCAGGTGGGGCACCTTGAACCAGAACCAGCTGATGTGGCGCACCATGAGCCGGTTTTTTTCAGCTTAATACTATGGTTCAAAATACCGGTACCGGTACCACTTTCAGATTTAGGCCTAATTCAGGTGTGGTTTCATGCAGCTTAGTGCTGCTGGTTGAGAATACCACCAACAGATGTAATTCAGGCCCTTCGACGTGTTATTTTGTGGACCAGCATTGTAATGTCCAACGTTGCATCATCATTTTCACTTCATTGACACTCTTGAAAAAAGTTCTGTGGAGTTATTTGGCATTTAGAAAGTGTAACGATATAGGATGAAGTACGGTATGTTTTGTGCTGAAAACCAGGTTGAAAACAGGGTGTTTGATGTGTTGGCTCTAGGTACCCCAGGCCCGGCTCAAGGTACCCCAAGGTCGGGGTACGGTACCTCGAGCCACTTGAGAGACGTTTTTGGGAGCGGTATTAGACTGGTATAGAACAATATCCCATTCTCATGGATCTACCAGAAAAGAAGCAACATCTTATAGTGTGTCATGCCATTAGTATTCAATAACATGACACATAAATTGTCCAGGGTACAAAAACTGAAAAAGGGCTCATGGTGCCCCACTCTCCCCTACACATATATTATGGGAGGAATGCCGTCTCATTGACACTGGATTGGTCGTTTTATTAAAGGTTCCAACCGGCACCTATTACATATCCATGCATTAACGCTGAAAGGGTATGTCGTCCTGGGTATATACAAAGATTACCCAGGATCTCAATCTTCACTAAAGGAAGCTTCTAGAATATGGCCCTTGATTTTATTCGTCTCACCTGAAGACATCACGAAATGACATGCGGGACGTCATGACGCACCCCATCATTGTGCTGCACTCTTTTGGAGTGATATGGTCTATTTAGAGGAATGTCAATATTCAGGTGCAGTAAGCTTAATGGCGCCCCTTATTTGTACGTATAATACAATACAAATGCATGTCTGAAATTAACCGCAGAAAGGGGTGGAAAATTTTCCTTGGTTCCTTCCATAAGGGGGTCCTTTTCAAATTCAGGAACAAGCATGTGTACCCTAAAATTAGGAGCGAGGGGGCCGGGGATGGCCAGTCACCGTCCTCTCAGCAGCACATCTACTTTCGGACATTTTTCCTGAGGATTGGTTTTCCTACTACCATCCAAACTAGTTCCTACCGAGCATGCGCGGCCTACTTCTGGACTGGCCGCTTATGCCGCTAGCACCAGCTGCCTCATCGCTTTCCAGCTGGCTGGAATATAGTGCGCGTACATTTGACACAGCAAATCTCGAATAAAAGTCAATAAAATCGAATCATATGAAACAATATAAAGTTATCAAACGTGGAAATGTAAGATTTGAGACGAATAAATGCTGTACATGATCAGAATAAGAAGCTTGTTCGCGGAACTTTACAGGCATGGGATGTGATAAGGCTCTCACTTTCTCACACTTTTAACCAATCAGAGGGCGTCCTTTGTTCACGTGCTTCTATTGACCAATCAGATAATTAGGTTGACGAAAAAACGTTTCATGTACGTGCCCATGAAATTGTTCAATTCCATTTGGCATGTATTGGAACTACGATCCTCCGCCGAGAAAGTAGGGACCTGGTGGCAGTGTCACTAGGTCGGAAGAATGGAGACAGGTGGCGCTGTGAGCAGTTTGACTACCATCTAGATCTGTACCAAGTTAGCGGAGGATGGACGTATTGGTTACATCAGAAATGGTGCGTCTCTGAATATTTCCTCAAGTGATAACCGAAATGAAAAAAAAACAACTTCTGAGATGACCCCTCTTCAGTGGTACTGCGGTAAATAGCTGGCACGTTGTTCTCCACACTTCGCCTTGCATGTGGTTGTGAATGTTCACGTCCGAAGGCGTTATTTCAACCCTCCCAACTACGTGACAAGGTAAGGAAATGCCAACTGTTCATTAAACTGGTTGTTTCAGGTGTGATTGTAAGCATGAAAGCAGCTAGGCCTAGTTATGGTAACCATATCGACCAGGCATAGCTTCTTTTACGATATGACATTGACGGCTATTGCCTAGTACGTTATGGTTTACCTATATGCTGCCTGTGGTGCATAGTGTATTGGCATGTACTGAACAAAATGACCAATTATTCCCAAACCTTACCAATTTAGAATAACAAAATGCCGTGAATCCTTTCATCTATCCTTAAATTTCATAGTGGTATTCCAAAAGACTGAAAAATTGGCACAAATTAGGTGGTGGCAGCGATCAGACCCAGCCAATGCACTGCAAGTGCTGTACATTTCCCTGTACAAAAGGAAGCAGTACACCGGCTAGGTCGTCTCAATGACGATAGTAGCCTGTCCCCACGATGCAGCTTGTAAATTATACCACTTTCTGTTGTGATGAGTTTATCAGTTGTTCTACCACCTTAAGAATGTTAAACACCCGAGACAAATGTGTCTGCTCCAGACGTACTGATGACAATCAAAACCTTAACAGTATAATGTGGCTTACTGTATATTTTTCTCCTTGTGGTAAATTCAGAAACTGGTGTATCACCTCTTGATGGCCATCTGTCACTGGCTCATGTTGTTGACCAATGACATCCGATCTTTAACTACGGTCTTTAGCTACATATTCATCAAAACGGCTGAGAGAAGAGTAAGACGGCCACTGACACAGCCTGAAAAAAGACGATATCAGACATGCCTGGCACATTCACCGGGATAATTACCATCGCGTCCTTGCGCATGTCCGAGGGGACTTGCCTGCCCAGATATTGCGAGATATTTGTGATAGCTCACTGATGAAGCAATTTGTCGCAGAATAAGAGATTTTGTGCGGAGGGAATTAATTGAGTAAAATTTTGACACTTCCTTAATATTGCAACTTTTCTTCTGTTTCATGAGTATCGATTTTTGCCAAGCTGCATGTATGCCGATCCAAAACAAACATCATTTCTTAATTTGTCACACGGGGGCGCGCAAAGCATTCATTGACGGTTGATGCCTGTCGGCAAGACTATTTCCCTTCCCTATGTAATAATGGGGTATCAAACGAATGGTTTCGCCCACTTTGTTGGTCATTACAGGAGCGATCGCCTGGACAGCCAATCGTGTGGAAAAGGGGCGGGTAATTTATCATAAGTACCGTTTCGTCCGTTCCGTCCGTTCCGTCGGTTAGCTGCAAGATACCTACTAAGCCTGATGCAGTGGATGCGTCCTCTTCAGTCCCACCAGGGTTGACCTGTTCCTCAGCAGGACCTCTCTCGTCTCACCATTTTCAGGTAAAGAATTCAAGCGTTCCTTGCTTATGATGATGTCTTCATGAGCAGGATTAGTTGACTTTAACCAAGTTAGGGCATTCTCCACCCTTGTCCTGGAGACGTTGAATAGACTCTATCACGCCAAAAGAGCGCAGCACCTTACGGGGGTAGCGTCATGACGTCATTTCTGAACGTATGACGTGACTCGAAAAAACCCCGATTGTTTCACCGATCATGACGTCGTGACACAATCTGATTTTTTTTCGTCTCGCCTCAAAACATCATGAATGACGTGCGGGACGTCATGACACTGACCCCCGTAAGGTGCTGCGCTCTTTTGGAGGAATATCGTCTCTTCCTTGCTCGTTTCATTTCTGCCATGTACTGACTTCTGATGTGGCTCCAGTTTCTCAGTATCACCTAAATTCACCCACGTGATTGGTGTTGGTGTGTTCAGGAATGTGGGGGAGGAGGCAGTGGTATAGGTGTTGCACTTGATTTAGAATCGAGTTTGACATCCTGTTCATCCGTAACCTTTGATCTGATGAAGTTACAATTTGTGAATGACATGCCTGATTTTTGATGCACGGCAGTTTTCAGCACATCGTGAAAGCGGCCAGGCAGGAAAGTTATTCCCCGTTGGTAGTTGTTTGTTGTCTGTAGTGTGACGGCCACATACAAAGCACTTGACGATGACTGTAGTAGTGGATTGTGGATGTGACCTTCAAAGTTGTTACACTCAGAATGGCAGCATCATTGTATTTTTATCTCACCCAGGTCAGCAACTTGTCCAAGAACAATTTTATAAGTCATTAGCACCGTGGATGATCAATTACTGTTAAGCTGATTATAATGGATGAGCTACTTGTACACTGTATGCCTTGCAGTTGTCAACATTGCAGTAGACTTCCCTCATTTTTCACCTTCAGCTAACAACTGGGATGCCTTCTGCCAAATACCATTGAAAAGGACCTTGCCTAATGGTAACTGACTGGGCTTATCACTGACCTGTACCGGCAACTCATGAAATGCAGTGCCATCTTGATTCTTCCTAGGAGTGAGGAAAACATTCCTCTTATTGGGAACATCGTGAACAGGTACTGAGAGCTCAAACTGCACCACTGTTGATCTTTAATTAGTTCTATTGCAGTTGGCTCAGTGAACCTCTGACTAATATTGACTAAAGACCGCTCCAGCTTTGATCCACATTCCTCCTTCTCAACCAGCTCTTTGGCAATTTTGGTGGGAAGTGCCAGATTTGTCTTCCCCCATCTGATGACTCATTCCTTTCATCATATAATGGGGCATTATCTTGGGAGGCATTGACATCAGATGCAACTTTAGCTGTTCTTTGAGTGTAGTAGCTGTTCTTTGAGTGTAGTATGCTCCATTAATAGCGACTTCATTTTTTAGATTCGTCTCCCAGCGCCATCTTACAGCAGTGGTGGAGACGAATCTATTGTATTAGCCTGCGGGGTATCAACTTATGGACGCACTCTCGCCCCAGGCAATGCCCACATGACATTGTGCCATGTAATGGAATACATCAATGACCTAGGAAATAGGTCAGCCTGTACTTGCAGTAATAAATACGTGATTTACTGTTACCTGCAAAGTGCCATGTGGTGAAACTATAATCGTTATTCAGATAACTTAATGGCCATTCGATACAGGTATTTCGCTGGCAACTATTTTTCGACGAACACGGAAAACTTTTGGTCCAAAGGCGGTACTGCGAGTGAAACATTTGCGTCGAGGTTACTGTATGGCACGCCATTTCACTGATGCGCAACAAAGTTTTCATCTCGCAAGAAAAAGCCGCTCATATGTACTCATTTGTCAAAAAGGGACAAATTTGTTAAGGATGTGATTCCTTTCATTCCCCTGAATTTCAAATCGAGCTGTGTAGATTTTATCTAAGCACGACTCGCCACCACCAGCTGACGAACACTTCATCGACGAAACACAGACCTTGTAATTTGCGTTGATACAGACTTGAGGATAGCTTTCATGACTTTAACAACGTCGTGAACTTTTGGTTTTATTTCTCTGGGATGGAATGAAATCGCCTCAAAAACTGTTTGGTTGGATTCCTGATAAAATTTCCTTTCCAATGACATAAAGTTTGCCCGTGTTGGTCATTTCTACGAAGATATATTTAGCCCTACTTGATCTGGCTTCGCGCCAAAAACCATGCAGACGATCTCCATGAGTGTGTCACCTACGATGTTTCTGGTCAGCTAGTCTGACCTAACATGCCTAATGAGCAGAAATAATCTATGATGGACACTGTGAGAGGCTCAAATTGGGTCTTTTGTTCAATATTTTGTTGATTTCATTGCATAGGCCTACTTAGATAACCATTTTGGGGCCAAGTTATCAAGATAGTTGGGACATCGAGACAGCCAATCAGAAAATTACCTGCTTAAATATGGTGCTGTGGGCGGGAAATTTGAATTCACTTGAGAGGCCTTTCATCATGTTCATGTCAAGGGTGGGGTGAGAAATAGCTTTTACAACTTTTTGGCACTTTTGGAGTGTCCCACACTCCCTACACTTCAGCCCCACCTATTTTGCCGCTGTGCATGCCATTTCATAACTTTCAAATGGAGACGAATCTGCGCCATCACATGATGGCTCTAGTTCCCTTAAACACTCTGCTTCCTTTTTTTCACACACAAGCTTTGGTTTATCTTTTGTTGTACAATATTTATGTCATCAGTCACTCCTTTCATTTTGTCTTTCGTTTCTTTTACCTACTACATAGCCACCTGGTGTCCGTTATTGAGGGAGTTTTAATAATGCGGACACCTCACTACTACGGACAGCTGGGCTCAGTCCCAAGGGTGTCCGCAATAGTGAGGTTCTACTCTTCTGACGTTAAAGAGAGAGTACAAGTATCATTTTTTAACCTTTTCCTCAATTCCCTCATCTTCTTCCTTTCCCAAGGAAATTTCTTCACGTCGAAGAAGGTTTCTTCATTTCTGTCGTCATCCAACATTGCAGGGCTCTCTTCTGTGCTCATTAACTCCGGATTCAAAATTTCCTGAGCCTGCTTTTGGGCTTCTTCTGCCCAGTCTTTTGCAAATGCAGCACCTTTGCTAAGATTCTCACATTTCTGAACGGAATGGCAAGCATTCGAAAAAAGTCACTTTGAGTGTCCACCAATATTTTTGTAAAAGACTGATCCTTTCTTATTATCCAAGATACAGAATAGCACAAAATTGACACACAAAATGATAATAAGCAAGAAGTCAGTCTCCAGAATTCACGAATTTTCGACCCCAACCGGGGTCTTTTTCAAGTGGAACTTTACAATCTGAAACTCTGCAAAAGACTGAGCTGAAACCCGAATGTGGAACTAACCTGTGTAGACAGGATGAGTGAGCAATTAAGGAAAGAATAGTGTTCAAGCACCACGGATGGTTGCTGGACCTAATTAAGAGAGTGGATGTAATTAAGGAAAGAAAAGTGTCTTGCAGATCTTGCAGTATGCAAGAGTGACCTGACCGGAGTCGCATTCATACCCAATCCTGTCTAGTGGAACATGTATCTTTGAGTTCGGTTGATATCCCCCATCCTTGATCCAGGTTTTCACACTGACAGAATTGTTTTCATCAGTTTTGCCGCCAGCAGATTTCTCATGCGCGTGCGGCCGTGGCTTCCCCTTCGCCATTCGCGAGTCTGTGCCATCGGTTGTGCTGGTCTTTTCTGGCGATTTTTCGTTTAATACCTCAGTAGTTATTTCTGGCCGACTATCAGAGCCTTCTTGGCGAGCGACCTTGGTAGACGAACCGCTGCCAGTGTCATTCACAGCAGTGTTATTTTGTCGTTTTCTCGGCAGAAAGAAATTCGACAGTCTTAGCTGTGCCGCCATATTGTGATGCAGATCAAGAAAATCAATCCCGCCCCCATGAAATCAAATGCACTCTCGGCCACGTTACACATAGTACATTACATTAGTCCCTAATCGATGCATTTTGTAGACGTAGCTCATCTACAATTATTTCTGGGGCCATGTACGGCAAAGACCCTCTGTGTAAATTTTGTGTGTCTGCATGCAGCAGAGTATTTGTTTGTACAATGTATGAATGACTTGATCCAAAGTCAGTAAGAGTTTGCATATCATTGGAGGATCGGTATGCCCTTACGAATTCGGGTGTGGATGGATCTATTAGGGAGTTTTCGCAAAGCCCCCGAAACGCTAACGCGAACGCCTATCCCATTGTTCGATACTTCGAAGAGAGCAGCAAACAATAGGATAAACGTTCGCGTCGGCGTTTCGGGGGCTTTGCGAAAACTCTCTATTGTGCAAGTGCCTGTTCGCAACCAACACGTTCTGCGGTTTGATGTGGGCTATATCTTTTTTTGTGCAAATAGGCTAAGCCTGAGATCACATCATTGGCAACCAAGGGACACAGGTCCGACAGATAATCGGCATTATCCAATGATTCAACTGTATGAATCCACTGATGCAAACTGTTCACCTGCACATCTAAACCAAGCAGGGAGAAATCAAAGCATTCATAATCCGTCATCAATACATAGAGTTTCACACAGACACAGTGAAATTTTGTCACATTTCTATTATCCAATGAATCCAGAAGTCTCCATTCCTTTAGAACATTGTGCTCCACTGTGCACCTTTCTCCTTTTACATTCTTCACTACAACTACATCATTTCGGTAAATTGCACGGTAAACGACGCCAAATGCCCCATTACCAATCTCTTCTAAATTGATGACTTCATTCCAATGAAACTGGGCGATTCCCGAAAAATCACACTGCTTTCTCCTCCTTATGGCATTACGAATTCCAAATTTAAGCTTATTTGCAGCTAAATGTTATCGGTCATGTCCCTATGATGGAAAACTGTGCAGCTTTACATTTCAATACCAAATGTGCTAAATTGCATTACATAATATTGGGATATAGATATAATCACTACAGTAGGATCCCAACACTATTTCAGCCTAACTACACTGTATGTTGAATTGTACCATTCTAATATGTAAGGTAGGCTACAGTAGGCTACTCAAACAAATCTCCCAATTTCATGGGATACAGAAAATAGGTCACAGGAGCCTGACAAGGAGTTCATAGACAAATCCCTGGAATAATCTAGAGATAAAGCAAAAGGAAGTATTACTTAGGTTTTCCATGAATCACAGTTATTTGTTTTTTTAGCCCAGTCTGTCCTTTCAGCCCAGTCCCTATATATTCTCTTTAATTAAAATTAGGCCTTCCTTGCTGTGATTGCTCAAACCGCGCCTTTCCACGTGACAGAAATAATCCACTTGACTGCATGTTAGCTTCTGCGGCACATTTCATCAATGGCTGTCCTCTGGATACGAATCAGGTTGTGATGTTCGGACTCCGGTACTCCGTACTTCCCGAATGTAGTCTCACTGGCAAATCTTAGAATCTCCTCTGGAATCTTCTCTTTCCCAATTCCTCAGCAGTTCATTCCCGGCGTCGCACTGGGTCCGCAATCATCAATTTCACAAGACGAACAGTAAAATTCCACTGAGATTTGCACATAATAGAGAATGTTACCTATTCACCATGTTCACAACAGTTGGCCACCTCGGACAGTCGCATGAAGTGGTGGTGTAATCATCATGTAATACAGGTCATAACACCAGACAGCAGTAAAGGCTTATATAACATGTTGCAGGCCTGATGTCAGTTAACAGTACCATTCAGGAAATGTTGCATCCTTCAGGGAAGCGTATTGTGCTGGTGTCACATGTATGCTAGGCCATATCCGAGGCAGGGGGCAGTAAGGACAACGATCTGATGACACATGCTGGTCTAGGCCAATGATGACTTAACATCCAGTGTCATAGGTTGTTTGTAGGTTCGTGAAACAGTGGTACTTGGAGACTTCCAGGTTTTCTATCTTGATTCGCTTGTTCTTATAGGATTCATCAATTTACTTACGTCCACTACAGTGTCATATGTTGTTTGAAGTTGAAGGTTCGTAAAACCTTGGTACTTGGAGACTTCTAGGTTTTCTATCTTGATTCTCTTGTTCTTATAGGAGTCTTCAATTAACTTACGTCCACTACTGTGTCATAGGTTGTTTGTAGGTTCGTGAAACCTTGGTACTTTGAGACCTCAAGGTTTTCTATCTTGATTCTCTTGTTCTTTTAGGATTCATCAATTGACTTACGTCCACTGCAGTGTCATATATGTTGTTTGTAGGTTCGTAAAACCTTGGTATTTGGAGACTTCCAGGTTTTCTGTCTTGATTCTCTTGTTCTTATAGGATTCATCAATTTACTTACGTCCACTACGGTGTCATATGTTGTTTGTAGGTTCGTGAAACCTTGGTACTTGGAGACTTCTAGGTTTTCTATCTTGATTCTCTTGTTCTTATATGATTCATCTCCAACAGAAACCTATAAAAATGAAGACTTATTTATTTGATACGGGTATTCGTGGAACGAGAAAATAAATGGTTTTACACAGGAAATTATGAAACCCATGAATGAACAACAATTCCATATGTGGTATGCAGCCAGATAATGCGAGAAATGAGGAAAAACTCCTTGCTATATACTTACATTCCAATTAAAGAAATAGGCTCATGGTTGCCCGTTGCCCGCACGATCTGTTTTATAGACTGTGGCGCGACCAGAAATTCTCGTTCCGCAATTTGGTCTACAGGAAAGTTCTTTGTTTCAAAAATCTGTCAATAATTGAAGCTATGATTGTAAATTTAAAACTACCGATAAAAAACCGACAGTACTCACAAGTGGATTGTGTGGCAGTCCATGTGTTTTGGGTTGGTTAAGCCGAGAGTGGCTGTCGTAGTGAACTTCTTGAAGAACGTTATCCACATGCGTCAAACAGAGATTTCGTGCTATTTTACCCGGGAGCTCGGGTCCTCGGAATCCTGGTAGGGTATCATCATTGCTGAACCTTGACTCAAGATTCCTGATCATACTATTGTCCAAAAACGGGAAGTTTTCTTTTCTACTGTGAACCCAAAATCATCCTTGCCAATGATGCATCACAGAAGTTGATCTTGCTCTTGTACTGGGTTGGCGAGCCAACCAGTAGGGCACGAACGGTTTTAGCGATCCTTTAGGGTCTTTGTTTGTGCCCTTACAGGTGTAAAAAAATACCTTGTAAAGATTTGTGTTGTGTTGGTCAAATAAATTATATCATATCATATCAGAAAATTGAACTTCATGTTAAGTTGTTTCTATTCCCTTGCCGATCAGGTGCCTGTTTGCCAGTGTGATGAAATGTTGTACGGCATGCTGGTCATGTTTCTTGTCATCACTTGACAATGGACTCATGAGTGATCTCTCGACAGGAATTCCTTTGCCCCTCTCGTCACTCACGCCATCTTTTCCTTAACGTACCTCGTCATTCAGGTCATCACCTTGTTGGCCCCTCGCGTCATTCACGCCGCCTTTTCCTTAACATGCCTCGTCATTCAGGTCATCACCTTCTTCGCCCCTCGCGTCACTCACGCCACCTTTTCCTTAAAGCTGAACTTAATAGATATAAACCCCAAGCGGCAGAGGTAGAAATTACGAACAGCCACAAGGCACTTCCAAACTACCTCTGAAAACGATACACCCTCTCGGACGGCCACAGTTGGTTTCACTTGCCACCAAGCTCTTGACCAGTAAAGATCTCAGCACAGCTGCCAAATGAGGAAAAACGAAAAATAATCTGTGATGTCACAGAGATTCGAACCCACAACCCTCTGATCGATTCGCCTACCTCTTTCTGTACGCGCCACGAAGACTGCTTGCATATGACGACGCCGATCTAGAATAAAGGCGCTGTGATTTTGAAGATCTCCATGGGGAAATAAAGCGATAAAAGCGAAAAGCGATCAAGCGAAATAAAGGAGAAACTCAATGATCTAGTGTATCGTTCTGCTCAAGAAGGAGACAGCGCCACATCAAACCACCAGCACCACACTCAAGTAGCCGTGGCGCTGGCAGCCAGAGTGCGGCGCCGCCTCCTGTACATAACAAAGATCAGCGATATTTGGTATAAATAAATTGGAGTAGAGGAGTAAAAGAAGTTCAACGAGTTGCAGTAAGTTTCTATACATGTCTACAAGTAGATATTATAATACTAATGATGAGATAAAAAAAAAGAAAAGAAAAAAAAGAGGGGAGACAGCGCCACATCAAACCACGCACCACCACACTCAAAAAGCCGTGATGTCGTAAATCAGAGTGCGGCACTGTCTCCTGTACACAGCAGAAATCAGCTATAGACAAATCCCAAATTGACGTAAACGAGAAAGATCTGCGCACTTCCGCCGAAATAGCAACAAGAACCTCGGTCTGAAACTGAATGACGTGACGCAGAGAACCCCACAACAGTGACTTGGACGACGTTACGTCAGAGTTGACCATTGCTGAATCACGGATTGCGTCACGTCAGCTGGTTTCAGATCGAGGTTCTTGTTGCTATTTCGGCGGAAGTGCGCAGAACTTGGAATTTGGGATTTGTCTATATTGATACAAATAGGGCCGCATTCACAAAGGGTGACCATCGCGCGACCAAGACCAGGACGCGTCGTGCAACCCTATCAAATGCACACACTTACACCATGCATTTGACGCAGCTACACGCGTCCAAGCCCCAATCGCGCGACGACCACCCCCCGCGAACACGGGCCATAGAGTGTAAAGAAGGAATAAGAAAAGCTCCACGAGCCAGTATTAGGATTGCTCATATATATCTATTAAGTTCATTATATCTATTAAGTTCTATTAAGGGTATATATCTATTAGGTTCAGCTTTAACGTGCCTCGTCATTCAGGTCATCACCTCCTTCGCCCCTCTCGTCACTCACGACATCTTCTTCTTTGTCCCTTTCGTCATCAGCACCATTATTCATTGTGGCATCTTCTCTCTCGACACTTTCTTTGTGTGCAGCTGAAGTATCAGATATGCAAATGAATTATTCCTCGTAATTCGCAGACATTTCTAAGCTGTAATGGGTTTAACAGCCTGCATTCCTTAACTAGGCCTATACGGGCAGACGTATCGTCATCTTCAACAGGATGAATATCTTTTTGACAACTCGTTCAGACTGCCTGTAAACAGCCTCGTGGACTGTTCCATATGCCCCACGCCTGATCTCTTTCAAATACTAGACATCATTGAAGTTGCTTGTTGGTATCCCAGTAATCATGGTACTTTAGTGTCTGGAACAATTTAGGGGCTGATTTGACACCATAACCTTATTTGGGATAGCTGTACAAACCTCCGTGAGTATTGATAGTAAGGTACTGTCTATTTCTGGCGAAATGAGCTTCCATGTTGTTCAGCGACGTACCTGGAAATACACATGCAAACGACATTGGTCTAATCCTGGGCGTGGCACCCTTTGCCAAATTAAATGGCACAAATCACAGATTTGGCGACGTCGAGCTCACAATGGGGATGGAGTAATAACGGTTTCAACATCCAGGTATGCCACACAGTAAACATGACATTGGCGGGCGAGTGGCATTTTGATCGATTACATGGAGAGGAAGCACTTCTGGATTAAAGAAGTTATCAATGCCATTAATTCTTCTGAAATGGTCCTTCGCATGTTTCCATGCTTCTTCAATGCGGTTAGGAGGGGAGAAGGAGGAAGTGGTCCACACTACTTCCTGATACACCCTCTTGTAAGAGTCTTTGAGGATCACCTTCAAAAGGAGTGAAAATTAAAAAAGCGTGATCGTCATAGTGCCCTTATTCCGTTAAAGAAATATTGGACATCACAAATGAAAAGACTTGTCAACATGTTGGTTATTCTGTTGAGAAAGGTACGATATATGATGGACCACACATATATTGGATAAAGGATCGTTACACAAATATACTCGTTCATTTACAGAGAAACGTCGAGATCCCGCTTCATTAAGTTGCCGATATGTAGCCCATCCATCTGTGTATATCGTTGAGCCGACCTCCACGTGACGTGTGATGATCTTCATCAGGGTTTCCGAGGTCCGCTTGTCCACAGGATAGATAATGAGTCCTTTCCAAACTCATAACCTCCAAGACGGCTACCATCATCGTTGATTCCTTCCCCTGACCTTCCAGAGTGGTAAGCGACATTGTCACCTCACGACCTTTGACTTTCAGTTGTCTCAACAACTCCTCCCAGCAGAAAGTGTTAGCCGACCTGGAGTCCAACAATGGAACATTCGGTCAGAAACAGAAAAAGATCTCATCAAATCACTTGGGCCAAATAAAACTAAGAAAGCTACGCTAAGAACCACTGCTGCTGCAGATAGTGTGGATGAGATAGATCATAACTTGAACAAGTTGCTTGCAGATGTGTCAAGCATGACACAGGGATTGACCCACCTGTAACTGTGCCAGCTACATCAAAAACATTGTAGGAAAACGTCTACGCAAGGGCCAAGTACAATACAAAGTTAAGTGGCCTGGGTACCCAATGAGCCGTTGTAGTTGGTTACACCCTAATAAGATTCTAGACAAAGATAAAATTGAAGAATATAATCGCTTGGCTAGCATTACAACTCATTTTTGCAGGCATCAAGATGACTTTTGGGATACTCTGCTGGCTTCTTTTCTGGCTCTCTCCAACGACTATGCCAAAACGTACACCTATTCTAAGGCATAACTACGGCTGAATGGGTCAATGTCGTCCTGGGTATACCTTATGTTTACCCAGCATCATGTAGCCCGGAGACTGGATAACGTCAGCCCAGAATCAGTATAGGTGTCATAGTATACTAGTGTATGTGTCATGCGGGACAGCCACCGGTCGGGACCGGGTCGTGAACCCCACGGTAGCATCCCGGATGATGCCACGCCGCCTCCACTCTTACTGCGACAAGCGAGGCGGACACACGCTAAATAATTTTTCTCCTAGATTTCACGGAATTTACTGCTATTTCCTTTGATATTAAAAACGTTCCTTTGGCATGAAATAAGATAAGAGGAAAGGAGGAACTGCTGCGAACGATTGTTCTGGTAAGTTAAGTTGCCGAGTTTTGATTCACTATTTCTCCCGAATGTTCCATCGTCAAGTCAGTTTCGATTTTGCTTGATTAACGTATCTGCCTTCCAGAAGTCCGAGTTGCATTTGAGGAGAAGGGAATTGCAGTGATGATGCACAGCAACTGGCAAGACATCGTCAGTGCATATTTGCCTAGGGCAAGGGTATTGTTTGCACCCTCAGCAGACAAACGCAATGTGTCCAGGCCTAGGCCTAGGGCGAGGATATTGTTGTGACCCTTGGTGGCCTATCTCACATTCCATCTGTCTAGACTTGTCTGAACATGAATGGTAAGTCCTGAGGCCCTGGCTAGGCATCGGGGCGTTGCGTCTGTGGTGTAGCCGACATTTGATACTTTTCCAAGACGAGGGGGAAGAGATCGTCATCTTGCAGTCGACATCAACTAGCTATGGGATCTTCTCCGGTGGACTTATCGTTCTCATCCTACTGACTCTTGAAGCTGTGGGTAACTTCGATGTGGGCGTATCGTACCAATGGATCGAACTCAGTGGCCATGCCATCTAATTGGTCAATGTCCATATAGGCCTAGGCTATCACCGGCATGACCATATCATCTATGATGATGCATGGCCATGGATGTATGACACGACCACCAGACATGCAGATCAGATGACTCAATTCTGCCAGTAGCACTGCGTTGCCGGCGCTGAACATATATATGACAGGATCTAACAAATAAATAGACCTATGAGCACTAAAATTACCTTTTTTCTTCCACCCATCTCTTGTAGTTGTAGTCCGACATGGCTGCATTAGTGCATACGAACATGAACTGATGACCTGATGACCTGCTGATAACACGGATGAACATGTGCTGTCCGCCCACCTTCCTTTAGCGTGTTAGATATTACTTACTCGAGCTGACTTGGGCCTGGGGTCCGATTATCGTAACCTGGTGGTCTGAAAATAAATGATTTCAACTGGAATGGAATCACTGACAAATCTGAGGTTTTTGGCTCACTGGGTATTTGGTTTCCATACAAAGAATTACCCTCCATTTGCGTGATAATACTGGGACATCATGTGCAATCACAATTGTGTACAAATGTAATGTAACGTTCACTCACTTATACAACATCCTCTTCGGGCAATACATGAGAATATGGTTGTGAAATGATTCGAGATCCCCGGTGTGTCTGAAAATATACAAAATACAGCTGATTATACTCAACAGGGAGTTACCTGACATGTTGAAAATACATGTTGTGAGCCATATAATCCATAAAGACTTGCTCATTTATTTTACTAGACAAGAACATACTACCGGAAACTGGTGTGGTATCAGAGGTTCCCAAGAAACTGCTTGTCGAACACAATCTCCTTCAACATCTGATGAGTGGGAGAACCAGGCTTGATCCACGGTTTGTTCCTATCTTCCTTGCTCAGTGGCTCATGATCATACATTCCAGATGTTAGACCACTGGTATCGATCCACTCGTGCTGATTACACACATGGTGCACAATCTTTGTCCACGATTCCTGAACGATTCCAGCAGTTGATGCAGAATTCACCAGATCAAGCCCACTAGCAATATCATACCTTCACATGTATTACCAGTATAATACTGTATTTGGCAACATGCCATGTGAAATTTACAAGCATTTTACATATAGCATGAAGAGTGAAACAATTCATTCAGATTCTTAAGTTAACTCAAATGAAATTCAATCAATGACATTTCCCCATGATAACTTACTTTTAACTTTTCAACACTACCCTCGCAGTTTTTACCGCAATACCAGAAGTGGTTCTGGATGGCCGGAATCCATGCCCGTAGGTCGTTGCATCCTCTCTTCTTGGAAGCCTGTTGTAGAAAAAAAACACCCATAAAATGAGCATTCATTATTTGTTACTCCATTCCAAAAGGGTTATTTTTTTAAAACTGAAAAATGCCTACCCTCACTCCTGACTTTGCAATATCAAATGTCCCTTGTTTTTGTTGTTTTAAAACATTGATGTCTTTCTTCATGTCAGTCAGCATTCTCTTCATGCTTGCTAATTCATCAATTGAAAAAAAGCTGACCATGAATTGCAAGTGTAAAGATCCCATGCGCATGGTGTGCCAAAGGTAGGCTGATGACTTCCTTTCTTTGAGGTCCCATCAGATGACAAACAAGCCATTTGATTGTGTAGTAAAGTTTCACCAATCTAACGGACATGCACCCAAGTTCTCTCTGCATCACAAGAAAGAAGTTTGTAACATTGTTGGAAGGCGGGTGCGCCCCCCCCCCCAAGCAGGATGAACTGGGTCACGGCCCCAGCAGTACAGGTGTCATGTTAGAAAACAATATTGTCAGACACTTGTCGTTTTGTTTGTCGTATTTCTTGTGTCAATTATCATCAATCATCTTCAAGTTCATCGTGGGTCATAATCTACATACGCAACAGGACGGTGGGATATGTCCCTGCTTATGGGATACGCAACATGCGATATCTATTGACAATTGTGGAATCTCATTTGGATCATTTATTCGTCAAATGCGAGGATGTCATTCATGTTTTACTCGGCTTCAACTCTGTTCAATTCAGGCGTCGAAGTTCATGTGTCAGTGTGGACTACGCATGCGAGGACTTTTCTGATTGGCTCTCAAGTTGGCTTTTCTTTCTGTCGATGTTCCTCGCGATTTAACAAACATTTCTTTTGAGAATTATGCTGTAAAATGAAGGATTTTGATATCGAGTTATAAAGAACACAGGTATACTTAACGTTGAATATGCTTTTGGTGAAATATAAATGTATTATTGGGGTTATCACATCGGGGGATATGAAATTCGTACACACCGAATTTCACATGTTTTTTTTCAACTTCAAAGTCAAAATGAAAGTGATCATGGTGATAATCACTCGTACCAATTTAACTGCTCTCTCTCTCTGCTTATTTCTTCCTCTAACGTTTTCATCTTTGCCTCCATTTCATTACGCTTCACACAGAAATCTCCTTTACATCTACGCTCAGTGGTGTCCAGGTAGGTGCATTCTGTGCAACCGCCATGACCGCTGTTGTTGAAAATGTTGGAGTTGTTACAGTTAATGTTTCTGTAGTACGCTTGGTTTTCCACTGCTGTCAGAGGTGGCGAGTACATCAAATACACAATCCGACTGATGGATGGTGCATTGAGTCCCATCCCAAGAGCAATGGTGGTGGCTAAAATTAACCTCGCCGTTGGAGACTCCTTCCTCAGGTCTTGAACTATCATTTTGCTTCATGCGATCTGGGTAGGTCTGGTGATACTGTGCAAAAATTCTGTTTTCTGGAATTATGCTCTTTGCCATTGTACGGAAGATCACCAAAGTGCTTTTCTATACTGATAGCAGTAGCCCATTGAGTCGAGATTTTCCACATAAGTAATGGTGACGGCCATTTTACTCATTTCTCGTTTCAGCTCATCACAGTACTTAGATATTGAACTATCATACTTGTCGTATTTCTTAATACATGTGTTAGGCAGTCCTGTCTGGGTTCCTAGTGAATACTTTGCTGTCTTTGTAGTGTAAGACTCCCTGGAAATCCTTCATGGCTTGTTCAGTTGCTGTTGCTGTTAAGGCCAGATGTGCAACACCTAGGAGAAAGTCGGTGAGTTGTCCCAGTTTGTTGAAAGTAGGTCAGACTTCTTCACCCCTGCATTGAAAAATTAGCAGAACAAGTTTTAAACCTTACTACCAGTATTTCAATTGTATCTAGTCCTTCAGTGTATCTTTTTTCTCATTGTAGAACCATGTGCGTTGTGAATCAGTAGGTTTTATCTCTATCATTTTATTCTTTATCCTTTGTTTAATCAAAATCATCGTGTTAATAAACATTTTGCCTCATGAAGGCCTTTGATTCTAAAGACTCTTTCTGTTTCTGTTGTCCCAACTAGCCCCACCCCCAATCACGGGAAAAACATGTAAGCATACAATTCAGATATCATGTGAACTTCATCAATGACCACACAGGAGACTCTCCCTTTGTACATCTCAGACTGCAGGAGGCCGTTGGAGACACTCTTGGCAAACAAAGCGTCAGGGTGAGCATGAATTAGTGGGTAGGTGTCAGCCCTTAGGTCCTCTAATGTGACATTCTTCGTTGCAAAAACTGCACTGTCTTCATCTTCAGTTTCGGAATGATCATCATCTGTGCTGCTGCCATCTTCACTGTCAGTGTTCTGATGGATGGGGCGATGGTGTGAAGAAGACTGTTCCTGTCCGGGTCCCTCAATTTGGTATGTCTTTCCACCAGTACCCTCTACGTTTAGCGCACAAGCTTGTATTCCCTTCTGTGAAAGTGATAATACCTGATCCACCATGACAGAGTTCAGAGGACTGACAACAGTCGCTAATAGAGTTGTTGCTTATTCCTAACAGTCCGCGCCCCCTAACTGTCCGACTGAAATGTGACCAGACACACCATAATAGCCAATAGTGGAAAACCGGTAATGTGACAATTCCGACTGCTCATAACCAATAACAAAATTACCCCCCATTGATGCAATACCAAGAATGAGTAGCATTAAACATGCAGGTTACGTTGATTTGAACCCGCAACACTAATTGTCGGCGATAAATGGATAGTAATCCTTGGGTTCGGGCTATTTGCATGGTACAGTCCGAGCTCAACTGTCTCGGTTGGACTGTCACAATAGACAGTTGAACAACAGTTCGTTCAACAGTCAGTATGTAGTAATGGTATTGAGAAGGCCAAGATGCAGTTAAATCCCAGAAGAAGTTGCGGACAGTCAGGGGTCGCGAACTGTTGGGAATAAGCAACAACTCTAATAGAGTTGTTGTCTATTCATGACTGTTGAAGGTCCCAAACTGTTGCTGTACATTGCAAGTATTGTCACACTACAGTGAACTGTTTGAAGTGCCCAACAGTTACGAATAGACAACAACTCTACTAGAGTTGTTGGCAACCCATAACTGTTCGGAAGCGGCATGGAGAAAACGCGGAATTCCACGGAATTCCGCTAGACATAATTTGGTGGTCTGCAGTTTATACAGTACTATTAACTGGTGTTAAACTTGTCACGTGGATCACCCCCTCCCGTCCCCTCCCCTAATCTCTTATCATATTGGCACTAGCCTTGATACGAGGTAGCAAGGTGGTTGGGCTACAGAAACAATCCCGCTGTGGCCGCATTCCAACTGCTTTGCTTGGCCTTGTTATTTCATTATTATTATACCCTACATTTGTTAAGGCCAGTGCATAGTTTATTCCTTGTTAAAAGCTATAATTACAGTTTCGGATTCTTGGCGGATTTCCGTGGAATTCCGCGTTTTCTCCATGCCCGTTCGGAAGTTATGATGTAATATACCTAGTAATCACCAATCATGTCGTAATAACTCAAGCAGCGACAGAACAACCAAGTGATCAATGGCATTATCCTGACACCGTCAGGTCACAATGAATTGAAGCTAGCACATTTGTGGTGAAAGGCTTGTGATTGTTGTGTTTCATTCACTTCAGCTCTTACCTCACATGTTTCAAACTGCTCGGAGAGAAAAATGACCGCAGACCTACTAGGCAGGTGTGAAAACCGGTGTAGTAGAATCTAATGTCCCCCGATATGTGATGTTCCCCAACAATACATACGGATAAAGCGGCACCGTTGAATTGGACTCTAGAGAGACCAAGACCCTTAATCCTGTGACAAACAATGCAGGGGGCATCAGGCGGGTGCATGGGGACATTATATTTTATCACACCTGTGTAACATTTATCAGTGTTTCTGCATGTGAATGTTCTTCCCATTGCACTGCAATATCGAATTGTCATGGTCTCTCACGCTGTCGTTTTTTACAATGTCTCCAATACATGGAAGGAAACACAGAAAATGAGGAACATTGGCCAGTGTTACACCAGCAAATCACCATCGTTTGATTTGTTCTTCACTCAGGTTGGGATTACACATACAATTTTCAAGACATGATGGATGTTTGGGGATCTTCGATAAATTCTATTTTTAGGGTCTCCATAAATACTCCTGTCTCCTCTACTGTTACCACACTACATTCCTTTGATCGCTGTCTTCTATTTCTTATACCAGAGCCACCTGCACTCTCCAACAACTCTTCCCAGACTGTCACCACAACAGTAATACAACAACAGTCCGGGACATAACAGTTGTGGACTTGTGCATTCAGTGTGTAATCGGTGCTGGCCCAACAGTTCAATAACAGTTTGAAAGGGGGCAAACTGCGCTCTGGTAAAAAAAGCCTGGCCAGTGAACCCCAGAAGACTTGACACAAAATGGACAACGGGTGAACATGTTCAGTGATTACACACTTCATTTCAGAATGACATTTCTTATTTCCACTCTGGGATTGGGTTTATTATTGCATCACTGCTGTTATGTACCGAAGTCATATAACCCTGATAGGCATATTACATCATTAGCATAGGCCTACTTGAGGGAAAGTTTGGTCGTTCCGAACAGTTATGGGTTGTCAACAACTCTAATGTGTGGGGTGATGCCTTGCTCTTGGCTTGTAATAACCAGGGTAGTATCTGGAAGATGAGGCTTTTTGCTGTGGTAAAGATTATGGTCAATATCAGTTACAACATGCATAATCAACCATGACATGTGGTGGGTAGGCCTAAGAGATCAGTGGGATGTCAAATTCAAGTGTTTTTATTACCTTACGCAAACCTACAAACCACTAATCACTGATATTGATCATAACCTTTACCACAACATTCCATTCAAATCTTAGGCTGAGTTTACATCGGATGACACCTGAAACGCGACACGCGACACGTTCTACGGGTTACGCTTGTCATGATGATCGAACAAGGTATTTCCAATAAACCGTTTACATCAGATGACACGTTTCATGTGACATCAGTGACACGGGACACGGGTATCGCGCATGCACGATTTTCGGGCCGTGTAGCAAGATCACACAGGTTGTATTTGACTGATACCTTTACATTGGAACTCAGCAGCTCGTGAAAACTTTCACAAGACATCCTCAGGTGATTAAAGAACACTTCCCGGACTGGGTTGTCGCGCAAATTTTGGAAAGTTGCATGGAATTCTCCAAAGAATGTCTCGCACGACGAGGAAATGTCGACTCCACATGAGCTGCTGTCTTCATTTTCTCTTTCTTCTGCATCCAAAAGGAGTATTTCCTCCTCCGACGATTCCATCCTGCCGGCAATATCGCGTAGAATGTCAAATGACAAGACATGCGTGTCACCGATGTAAACGGTCGAGACCGTGTCGCGTGTCGCGTTTCACGTGTCATCCGATGTAAACTCAGCCTAACATGCCTAGATTTGCTGTTCTGTTCTGTTCCCCCCCACACACACACACACTTAAATAGGGGTCCAGAAATGAAGAAAATCTCACATTTTATGTAAATATTTCAGCAAAACCAATATGTTTAGTAATGATTTTTTGGTGAATGATAAATAATACCATTACTCTCCCAGTAGAACAAAAATTAGGGAATAATTTCACTGATTTCATGCTGATTTCGGACATTTTGCAAATGCTCTTTGTTTTGCTAATTAACGAAGCTGATGCCACATTTTTCTTTCATGATTATGTCGTTCGCATTGTTAAACATTATAGCCTACCTGAAGTTATCATGAAAATCAAACAACTGCAACATAACGAAAACTGAGTCACTGTAGCCTGATAGGCATCGTGACCAAGGCCAAGGTATAAATGAAGAGGGAGGGGCACAACATTCATGAGAGAAGACACTGCAGTAACATTTTATCTACAGGGTGTTTCAAAAAAAGTTGTCATCTCTGAAATATCTCCTAAAACCCAAACCCATGAATATTTTTGGCTCAGATTTGGTATGTAGATAGGTCAGGATGCACGGTAGGTCAGGTGCTGGCGAAATTTTAGCTCTGACCGCTTCATTCATTCTGAGAATATCAGGCGTTCTTACTGCTCGCTCCCTTCGTCACCGCAGACAAACCCCTGAGAGCATTCGCCACATTCACTGGGTTAGCAGGCGCCGAAGGAAAGGCGCCCAATCAGCGAACGCCATTTCTGAGTCACCTTAAGATGACAGGCATTACACGTAGATTGTACCGTAGTGTCACACACAACGCGGTGCTGAAGTACCTCAGCTTCCCCACCTCAGCCTAACTAGAGATCAATTACACGTATACATGTATAGCGGCCCTTGTAATATTCACAGCCAAGCAGCTGACACAGCTGACCTAGTTATGCCAGGCAATTAACCTATCCCTCACCGCTGGATTCAATCTAAGTTGAGTTCAGCCTATCCTACATTCATCGCACAGAATGTATATCATTCTCAGCCCACACGTCGCGAAACTGGAGTTTATTTCATGTTGACCTGCTGGGTCAGCTTTGTTACCTGCGTAGTTCATGTGTAACAATCACTGGCCAACTTGGGGTGAGATGGTGGGGATGAACATTTGCTGGAATGGCTTTGATACTCCACCGATTAAGGCGTATTCTCTCAGGGGTTTGTGTGCGGCGACGAAGGTAGCGAGCACTAAGAACGCCTGATGTTCTCAGGATGGCTTCATTCGTGGATGAATAAGAGGCCTCGGACTCGGCAGGTGCAAAATGCAAAAAAGGAAAAATTTATCAGAAAGCAATGAAAAGCCTCTGAGGCCCTCAGGAGCTCACCATCAATCGTTTTCACTTTGACCACTCGTACCACCAGGGTAGCATTGGGTGTTTTTTTAAGCTGCACCGAACATCCCCATGATTTCCTCTGCGTCTATATTGTGGGACCTCGCTGATTTCGTCTCCTCCATGAGCACACCTGATATCTTCATGGTGAACATGGTGAAGTACTTCTGATACTGTCGTTCAAGGACTTGTATGACACTTGAAAGGCAGGCTGTCATCATCTCACAGAACATGTCGTCATCTTTTGTTGGCTGTCGCAAGGCATTAGGTGTTTCATCCCTGTCATCCAGTTTCTCACTGAAGAAGTCTTCTTCCATTTTGAGGGGGTGCAAAGGGTCATCCTTCGTATCCTTTATATCCTTCTTCCATTTTGAAGGGGAGCAAAGGGTCATCCTTCTGATCCTTTATACGTTCAATCAAATCCTTTACCATGGAAATCCCTGCTATGTGATCAACTTGGTCTAATGGCCCTCGGTAGAATTTCTTCATCCATGGCCCACTTAATATCTTGCCAAGTATCCCAAGAACATGCATTTCAACTTGACACTGACTGAGGTGAAGTCTTTCAGTAAGCTTGACCGGAGGCCACCGCATGCTGTACCTTTGGGCCAGACTTTTTTTATACCTTGTTTAGCGAACCCGCCGACGTCCGAAATTCCAAAAACAAAATTTAAAAAAAAATATTTATTTTTGACCACTTAGCGAACCCGCCGACGTTCCAAATTGCTCAAAACAGAAAAAAATAAAATTTTATCTTTATTTTTATTCCGACCGCCGCCCTTCCCGCCTGAGTAGTCTAATCAGCTCACGGCACCTAACATCATGAACAGAGCCACACTATGCATATGAGAGACCAATCACAATGCCATGGCGCACCTAAAATCACGCCGAGGGGCGCAAAAAACGCGCACCTAGCACTCAAAAAGGTTGAAATTCCGCGCGCCATGCAAATCTGTCTCTCGACGATGTTCCTCACAACAGTTTGCCGACGATCCCGATTTGAGGATAGCTTCCACTTCCACAGTGTCTGGAACTTTTGGTTTTATTTCTCTGGGATGTAAAGAAATCGCCTCAAAAACTGTTTGGATGGATTCCCACTGAAATTTCCTTTCCAATGACACAAAGCTTGCCCGTCTTGGTCATTGTTATGAAGAGATGTAAATACTTGATTTGTGTGAGTTGGCTTCGCGCCAACTCCTTGCAGACATCACCATGAGCAGTGAGTGTGTGCCTACGATGTTTCTGTCAGCTGGTCTGACTAATTAAACAGAAATAAGCTATGATGGACACTATGAGAGGCTCAAATTGGGTGTTTTGTTATAATACTCTGTTGATTTCATTCATCATTGCAAGCTTTATTTGGATTAATCATTATGGGGCCAAGTTTTCGAGTTCGTTTGACTAGTTGGAAGAATTCATGCTGCAGCCAATCAGGAAATACCTTGGATTAATATGGTGAAATGTGCGGGAAATTTGAATTCACTTGTGGAGCCTAATGAATACAGGCCTGTAAAACTTGACTGCACTCCTACCACATTTAAGGGGTGTGATTTTAGGGGGTGCAGTTCACACTCCTAGCAAATTTAGGAGAGTGAAAAACTATTTTTTATTTTATTTTTTCCTGTGATGCACTGGAGTGATCTTATACTTTAGTAGTTACTATGGCTAGCCTTTGGGCTGTGACAGGTCTTATGCAAAATGAAGTTGACCTGTTGGTATTGAGGTTTTTCCGGGGATACGCATTAGCTGTAGTTGGAAATTGTCCTCTTTAACCCTTTGCCAACCTGACCCACACGTTTTAACCCCTTGATCACTAAAATGATATGACACTAGACAGTAACCAACTACATGTATTATAGAATGTGAATGTTGAATTGGAAAGGTCAGTATTCTGCATGAATTGTTACACCTAGGTCTACAAAAGGAACCCTTTCAACATTGCACAAAAAAGTGCTCGCCTAGGATAAATTAGGTGAGCAAATTTTTGTGCGCCTGGGTTTTTCAAAGGACAAGCCCTGACAGTCTGTCATGGTTAGAACAATGAATATTTATTTTGAAATAAAATTTTATTTTTATTTCTTCCTCCGCTCTGCTTGTTTTACAGAATGCTTTTGTGAAGGGAGAAAATAAATTTTTATTTTTATTTTTTTTCCGACCACCTCTACAAATCTCTGGAAATTGAAGTGCGCTAAACAAGGTATAAAAAAAGTCTGGCCTTGTGAAGGAAATCATGGGTCTGTGAGTGATATCGAACTACAGTAGTATTCCACAGGTATGAAGACAGTTGTCTCTGTTCCAAGAAAGAGGACAAAAGTTTTCGGCCCATTTTTCCATCCTTGTACCTTAGCTTATTCATATTCAGCATGTTCAGTATGTCTCCAGCCACACAGTGTTTGCCATACAGGGCTTTGGCTCCTACATCTGTACCTTCACATTGTTTCAGAGCTTAATGCCAGTACAACTTGGGTTTAGTTACTGTTTTTCAAATTCGTGTTCTCTTCTATGGCTTGAAGAAGAGCCAGCTCAACCTCAGTTTTTTCTACTTACTGCATTGATACAGTGAGTACTTAGAAAATTTTTGAGCCACAACCAGTTAACTAAGTCCATAAAAGGGGCCCACAACAGGAGAAATTAGACCAAGTCATTTTGTGGTCGCCTATCCAATTTATAGAGTCATTGGTTTGGAAAAGCTTGATTGAATGAATGATGTTGATTTCTGGTTGTGGTCAATCAGATGTTTGTGGTTGGTTTCTTTATGAAAGGTTTTGGAAGTTGTGGTCAGTCAGATGTTTCACGAATGAAAAGTTTTTGTGGTCTTGTAATTCTAAAGGGTTTAATCGGCGTTTCCTCAAATGTGGAGTGTTGCTCTTTCTGGCCTAATCCTTGACTTTGAAGTGAAAAAGATGTTGAAATGAAATACTGGAAGCAATGAACATCTTAAGTTACTGAAAGTCATAGAACTTCCCCAGGATTTTGTAATAGAATATGTTAGGCCAAGACTGATGTAACCCCTGGGTGTTCTCAAAAGTCATTTCATGATGCGGGCCTGACCCCACAGAAGCATGCAGGCTGACGTAATGTTTCTGACAACCTGAAGTGATGTCCAACTCCTGTGGTTCACTTGGAACCATTGTTTATGGCTTTCCCATCAGAGCAGTCGGATTCCATGTAAAACCAACGGACTAATCACGGAGGAAAATGACACTGATCATTTTCATGAGACCATGTCATGGTCTGAACAGAGGGCACCAGGCAGAAAAGCCTATTCACGCTGTCATGAATGAATTTAGACCCTACAACCTATTATGGGGCCTCAATTGCATATTATAATGATCTGTAATGACATTCCACCGAAATTGGGTCAGAACCAGTTAACTAAGTACTCACTGTATGTTCATTCAGCTCGTACACTTGGGACATGCCTTTCTAGGTTGCTTTCCTGCTGTCGTTGGATATCCTTTGTCATTCAGTTGTGGTGCTGGCGGGGGGTGGGGGTGGGGAGCTTGTGGCGGAGTTGGTGCAGCTTCCATTGTTTCCGGTGCAACTCTCCGTATGCACTTCATGATTTGTATTTGTATTTCATTTTTCCGTCAGGGCCGACGCTATAGCATTATTGGCCCTGGTAAGTACGGAGGAGGCCATCACAACTGCAAATATAGCACAGGCGGGATTTTATCCTCATGCTTTTGAATGATTTTCAGCAACATATTGATCAGGAGATTAGATCCATGCTCCCACTGATTTAAATCCACAAAAACTTATGTGCCGATTCCGTGTATCATAATGCACCTGTAATGTGGACTTTCAGTTTCCACGCTGACTGTAGCTCCTTAGTTATGTTGGCGAAGTGCGGAAGATAAGTTTTTGATGGAAGATAAGTTTTTGATGGAAGATAAGTTTTTGATTGATCCATTCCATCAACAATTATACACATGTACTTGTTTGGGTGGCTCCTTGCGTTTTCCTGGTGCTTGTAATATTTTTGTCTCTCCAGCCTGCAGTGAAAAAAATGAAAGCCTTGTCTTCAGATTTCAATTTCATACCGGTACCATAATATTGCTTTTTATAGGCCCAGCACCAGAATGGTCAGTTTTCACTTAATAGGCTGACACTACACTTCCCAGTGTCAGGGGAATATATTTTTGTCACAGTGGATTCATCTTGTGAAACCGGAATATCAGTGTCCGAAATGAAAGTCTCATTCGATTGATAGAGTAGAGTAGAGTTTATTAACAAATCACACATTTCTATAAATAATAGATGAGGCTATGTCTAGACTAGTACCTGGTCCTACCGATGGTGTCGCTTTTGAATGGTAGGACCAGTCTTGGCCGCCATTTGTGGAGGAATTCTGACAGTGACGTCACTTGAAAATTTTCTGTAAATTATGTAAATTTATTCAATTCTCAATACGGCTGACGTACCAGAATGCAGATACAGGTGACCGACCTTTGACCCAGGAAGTTCACCAATCACGCCGGGGGTTTTCCATGTTAAAAATAGAAAATCTATCAACATAATAGTTCACATACTTACCACCAGCGCCAGCACCGACCAATCAGAGGCACGAAGGCGGTAGGCACGCCCGGTCCTAACACGCCCGATGTAAAATAGTTAGGGTCGGGTACCAGTCTAGGCTATGTCCAGATATGGCATTATTAGCCTCATCAGGCAAAACAAACATTACAATTCATAATTGGCAATAAAAGCTTTTGATTACATTCCCTTGACATGTTGGGTGCCGATTCATTGAAAGTTAAGGTAGGGAAGGATTAGCTGCCATTTTAAAGTAGTTCACTACATCAGTAACAAAACTAGACACTATTTTAATTATACCTTTATTGGTTTCCCTCATTCAATTGGTCAAAGTTGGTTTTGAGTTCCTGATTCTCTGTTTTCAGTTGTTCTATCTGTCTTCTTAATTTCTGACTTGCAATTGTGAGATTTTCTCTTTCACGTACGACCTGTTTTGTTTTGTAGTAGAAAGAGGACAAATCTGCAATAGGTTGATTCATAGATCGTTCAAGGCTGTCCATTGCGGCCAGGATCTGTTCTTTGCCTTTTTCTTTCTGTTGTTGATTGCCTCCTCCATAAAGGAACATTCCATTCTGTAGGTGCTCCACCCTTCGTTTCTTGTTTTAATTTTTTGCTAGTATAGGTCAACTTGCTGACAAAGCTGAATCTTCCCCCAGCTTCTAACAAGTTGATCAACTTTCCCCATCTAATTGGCAGACCATTGTACTGAAAAAATAACATGAATTATACAGAATGTGAGCACCAATTCTCATTTTCCTACATTTTCCTACACGTACTACATTATTTCAGGGTCATCAAATAATTCATCACTCAATAATCATGTACATAGCCTACCATTAAATTGCTGCCTTGTTGTGGAATCCACTATTTTCCCAGTTATTTCGCGTTGTTTTCATAAGGTGTGGAGGATCGCACACGAAATAATGTCGGCCTTGATGGAGCATTGCCAGATAGCAAGTAATCCGAGAAAGGAGGAAAAACTCCATCCAATATACTTACATCGGTCACTTTTCCAATTAATGAGACACGCTGATGGTTTCCCGTTGCTTGCACAATCTCTTGTATCGACTTCGCTGCCGCCACCAGAAATTCTCGCTCTGCCGTTTGGTTGATGGGGATGTCTTTGGTTTCAAAAATCTGTAAATAATTGAAGCTATGATTGTAACATTTAAAACTACAGATAGCCGACACTAGTACTCATTGTATACCCGTAGACTTGTACCACAAAAAGACTGTGTGGCAGTTGTGTTTTTGTTTGCTTAGTTGTGTCGTAGATGTCGAGTGAAAATGCATTGCTTCAGTATAATGCATCGCTTCAGTATAAAATGTGGAATAAATTGAAGGTATGCAATTTTCATTCAGATGTCATTTTGAAGTGTTGCACCTGTGATTATGTAATGTTTGCCACGTGCGAATTCAAATTCCCCAATTTGCGTTTTCGGGTAACACTTTCACAAATACGGTTTCCGATCGCTGTTCTTTTCTGCCCAAAAGTTTCTCTTAGACGGTATTCATTCAGATCCAGTGAAGTGAATGAGAGGTGCTAGGTATAGGTTTAGGCCTATATACGGTGTGTAGATGTAGGTGGTACCGGAAGATGAAGATGAAGATGGTGTGCAGTTGGGTTTTGGAGAGAGGATGATGAGATACAGGTGCAGCCTAGGCAATGAAGAATGCATTATCAATTTTATCATCTGTAGGTTGATGGTTGTTACAGTGGGTGCATTTATGGTGTTGTGGGCCCCAGCGATATCTCCGATGGATAAACTATCAGCCAGCATTCTGAAATAGATCAAAAAGAGAAACATGAATACTAGTAGCTGAATGATATTAGGCTGAGTTTACATCGGATGACACGTGAAACGCGACACACGACACGCGATATGGTTTTGACCATTTACACCGGGGCACGCATGTCATGTGAAACGTGTCATCTGATGTAAATGGTTTATTGGAAATACCTTGTTCGACCATCATGACACGCGTAAAACGTAGAACGTGTCGCGTTTCATGTGTCATCCGATGTAAACTCTGCCTTAGACTGCTATAGTTGTACCTGAGGTTTGTGACGTGTATTTTTGGCGATTGTTGAGTTTGGACCAACCTTTATCGAATGCACTGCTCGTTTCCTCGACTTCCCCATTCCTTAGAACTGACTCAGCCCCTCTTTCATAGCTTCTTGGACGTCCTCCAAATTTTCAGAGATCCTTTGATTTCCCCGGAATTGCTCCTCGTGAGCCTTGTGTTCTGCTTCGACACCAAGACTAGAAAAGACTAATATTATAGATAGGTTTTTAGCATACTTTGTTTCTGTAAATGATAAATCTTTTACGTTATATTGTATATTTTTGATAAGTCAGGTAACTTAATATAAGGTGGCGGTTATGGTTTAAAGGTTTCCTTGAGATCTGTTAAGAAGTTTGCAAGTCGAATGTTGTTGGTTTGTCCGTCCTTTAAAGAAAAAAATAAAAGAAACAAAGCATTTTATATGTGTATTTTTGAAGTGTATTTTAGTGTGTTTTTGGGGGGTAGTCTTCGTTCTCTATCTGGATCCCCTTCCAATTCCCTTATACTGGCACGGATCATCTGAAGCTTGAGGGTACGGCGAGCGAGACAGAGGATGGCGGAAACTACATTGGTGGCACTGATCGGCCAGTTCTTTGGACTACATCCAATGGTGTCATGTATAATGATGATGGAAGATTCGAATTATCGTCGAGTAGGAGAAGAGTTGAATGCCGAACTGTCTGTGATAGTACGTGCTGCAAGAACATAAGAAATGTACATTGTATTTCTAAAGGGGTTCTCAGTCTCCGCCCTTTGGGTTGGTGTGATGTTAATGATCAGACATTATGTTCTTCAGGTATTTTACAACCTCTGTAAAGCAGTCCTTTCTGACCCACACATCGGCGGCGAAGTTTACTGACAGATCTTTAAGTTTGGACGTAATAGGGTCGCCTTGGATCGGGGATATTTCCTCTAGAAGTTTCCCGTGACTGAAGACATCTGATTTTATTGAACAGGGCGCACGCCTTTCGATAAATTCGGATGGAATCCAGTACACCCTCTTCTTTGCCTCCTCTATCTTTGGGCTGGATAGTTTCCAGTAGCATTTTTCCCCGTCTCAGTAGCCATCCCAAAATCAATGAACAACACGACTATGTGATGGAGATAAAAACATGAGGTCAACTGGAATGTTGTTGCATTTGAGATCATTGTGAAGCCAAACAGAAGCATGAATTGACTCCATTGCACTTGCTGTCTGGACACTCTGCATAATGCATCGTGTAGAAATCGGCTAACCTCTTCCTACACTCTGCAGCAAGCAGCCAGATTCCGTATTCAACGCTTTGGAATTTTCTCGTGCGCTCAGTCAGAAGCCTCGTTTCTTCGTCAATGACGGAAGAAAAAATATCAATGATGTCATTTTATCAAATTTTGATTGGTCAATGCCATTACCGGGAACACGTCATGCACGTGGGTGGGTGCTAGCTTTTCCGTGATTGGTTGCTATTTTTGGTACCGAGAAAATCCGTTAACACGGGATGTGGTTTGCTTGCGTGAAGGTCAAGGGAGAAGTCGAGTGTTTACCTGAACTCAGTAAAGATGAGTCTGGAGGACTATCATCATCAGTAATTCACTGTCTTTTTACCTGGGGTGAGCTCTTGTCGTGGGCCAGCGTCCGTCGTGGTTTCAGACTCGAAGTCTTGTACTGTCCAATTATCTTCCAACTCATTTTGCGTGTTTGGTTGATAAATCATGATACTAAGTCTAGAGGTGATGCAGTGGTCCGAACAGGCAAACTCGAGAATGATGAGACAGGGGTTTCAATTTCCAGGATGAGGGCATACCAGGTATTTTCAAGAGGCCTATTTTGGGCGCATTTTTGCATGGCCTAGTCTGCTTTACGTGATGGCTACAGATGATATGAAGACATATTACAAAAGAAAAAAACAGCAAGATTCAATGATGCTCACATTAAATAAAATCTTTTCTCAGTTGTCCGCTGGAGCTATTGATCTGAAACTTGGTACATATATCGGGTGTCCCCAAAAAAGTGAACCGCTTTTTTTGGCAAGTATTTTCTCAGCGACAGATGAACCGAATTCATTGGAATTTTTCACAGAGTAACCTTAGGGTATCATCAACAAGTCTGCGAAATATCTAGGAGATCGGTCGCAAATTATGCGAGCATTGTCAACTTCAAAACAGCATGTCAACACCTGCGTGAACATGATGAAGGTCACATTGCATTAGCTCTGATATTGGATTTTTTGACATGCTGTTTTGAATTTGACAATACTCGCACAATGTGTGACCGATCTTTTAGATATTTTGCAGACTTGTTGATGGTACCCTGAGGTTACTCTGTGAAAAATTCCAATGAATTCGTTTTATCAATCGCTGAGAAAATACTTGTCCAAAAGCGGTTCACTTTTGTTTGGGACACCCGATATACCCCTAGGTCAGATGACCTATGACACCAAGTTTCGGTCCGATTCGACTCTTAGCTTGGCCACCAGGTGGCGGAAACCAAAAACACAAAAAGTGCAATAACTCCCGAACTAATGACTGGATCACCTCCAAATTTTTATCATAGGTGTATCTAATGAGGGTACATTACATATACAACAGGTTTTTGATTTGACCTACTTTTCAAGGTCACAGAGGTCAAAGTTCAAAATTTTGCTTTTAAGTGGCACGTTTCGTAACCGCAGGTGCTATTGGCCTGAAACTTGGTACATATATGCCCCTAGGTCAGTTGACCTATGACACCAAGTCAAAGTTCAAAATTAGTCATTTGGTGGCACATTTCGTAACTGCTTGGGCTTTTGACTTGAAACTTGGTACATATACACCCGTATGTCAGGTGACCTATGACACCACTTTTCGGTCCGATTTGATTCTCCACTTGGCCACAACAAATGACCCTGGAACATTTTGATTTAACATTTGTCATTTGTTTTTGTGGTACCGGTACGTTCACCCAGGTGAGCACATGGTCCATGGACCATTTCATTTGCCCAAAAAAAATTTAGGCCTATTTTGGGCGCAACTAATTTGGGCGCTACCGTTTAACGGTAGTTCTACCTGGAAATTGAAAGCCCTGTGAGAAGTCCTGGGAGTGGATTTAAAATCCTTTATTAACGACGTTTTCTGGAAAAGAGTACAAAGTCTTAGCAATTAGTCACGAAACACAAGAAAGGCTTCGCCTACATAACCTACGAACTACTCTGTCACAACCTAAACATAAGGCAGATAAATCACTCCCGCAGCAGGAAGCCATGAGGTACCAAGAAAGTCAAAAATACTCAAATATGTCACCATCATTGGACTCTCACAACTTCAACAGACTAGGCCCTACAGTGCTGCCCTCTATACTCTATAGTCAACTGGAAGCTCCACAACTTGGTTACAAACAAACATTTAACTCAGGTGAAACACTAGACCTTATCTCAAATATCTCTCATTGCTAGCAACTCCAAATTAAAGGGACTCTAGAGGGAACCGGCTATTAGGCTACTATGAGTACCATCTACCTTCAACCAGCCGGCGCCACTGGTCAAGAGGTCCAGGGCAGAATCGCGGGAAATTCTATAAATAGCTCTGGGGAACCCATGATAATGTCACGTCAGCCATGGAATTCCGAGCGTTAAAAATAGATACACCTCATGGAAAAGCTCCACGGTCTGGCGGAACAAACTACTATTATGCAATTAGATTTAGAATAAGATTTAGAATAATTATCCTATTACATGTACCTCAGAATACTCAGACGTTTATTGTACGCAGTTGGTTTGCACAGTTGGGGTGGGACTTGAGCCAAAGGAAAGCTGAAGTTGACTTTTCTCAGTTCTTCGAGCATAGGGAAAGTCTAACGAATATGAAATTCTGAGTGGGCCATATTCATAAAAGGCTGCTAAAATAGTTGGTATCTGGGGGATAGTTGGCTTCTAACTCACTAGTTGCCTTCTTGTTAGTTGACATCTAATTTTCTATTCATAAAACGGCACTAGGAACCCTGCTAACTAGTAGTTGCCAACTAGAAAAAATAGTTGTGAACTAGAATGTGGGGAGACGGCCAAACCACAAAAACCACAATATGTCAGTTTCAATGGGCTGAGCGTTTACTTTGGGGACACTAAGGTCATAGGTTCTGTAGGGGATGATGTTTTATGCATTGTAGCCAACTACAGCAGGCCAATTTAGTTGTCAACTACATGTAGGCTTAGAAGGTTTTATGAATATGGCCCTGAGTGCCAAATAGATTATACAGGAATGTAGTCAGGGGTTTGAGGAGAAATGGACTAATTGGAAATATAAAAAGCTCGGTCAGATTTATGCATGAGAAGATGTGTAGCGCCGGTCGAATCAGAAAGCACTGCACTGTACACTTCATTAACCGAGTTCTCGGGGAAAACTTGACGATAAAACTTTTGTTTTTTCATGGACTTTTTGTTTTCTTGAAGGGCTGAATTTGGGACATCGGTTTCGGAGGGGTGTTCATTGGCGGGAATTTGAGCAACACCATAGAACGGCATCGTTTGCACCGAACCATGCCCAGTCTGTGCAGACCGAACATCGCGCAAATTTCGTGGTGTATTCAACATCACACAATGCTCAGTATACATGGTAGACATGAACCCTCTGTTCAGACACACATAAAAAACACCACAACGGTCGAATTACATCAACCTTGCCATTCAACCATGCAATGACAAGGTTTAATTCCTTATTATAAACATCGCTAAATCGCCAGCACTAGCACACTTCCCAATAAATTGATATTATGTAATGTTAAGAGATTGGCTGTGATTGACCTTTTCTGAGCCCCTCATTAACTTGTGTCTATTTTTAACTCGGAATTCCATGTCTGACGTGATCATGTGTTCCCCAGAGCTATTTATAGAATTTCCCGCGATTCTGCCTTGTACCTGCGCATGCGTACTGATACTTTCATACTCGCGCCATCTATCGACAAATTGATAAACTATTATTGCGACCTGCCACCTATGATTGAGATACTGAACTGACGAATATCCGTGGTATCCGTGAGTTCCCTCTAGAGTCCCTTTAAGGCCTATGACCACTCAACTGGCCAAAAATAGCAAGGAGCCACACCAGACAAGACATCTGCATACACTGGGTGCAGCGACAATACATCTCTCACGTACATGGCCCAAATGAAACCACGTGTAGGCCTACCATCACGCCAAATGAGGTCAAGTTCATCTTGGTCATTAACATCAAAATACACTCTTACTGTCCCAGGCTACCTACCGCTGAGGGTGTCAATACAAAGTAAATGATATATTTTCTCACCTCGATCTTAAAACCTCCCAGGGTCACAAACATGACAAATGTAAAATGGGCAAAAGCCCAGAGAAGAAGACAAGACAAACAACGGGATATAGAAAATGCTATCTATAAGGTTTTCATCATGCAGTTTATATCAGATTTTCATCTAATTTATATCCAATTTTCATCCAACATGGATGAAAATTTTATACATGGGTAATCAGTGGGTTGCTTTGCTTTTCCTTTCCTTTTCCACTACTTTGGCTTTTATCTGCCATTCCACCACTGAAGTAAGTGGCTTAACAGTTGGATGGACACGATAGATACTGCAGACTACATTAAGAAAATACTCCTTGTAGAAATAAAAAGGAATACATAAGATTTTGTTTATACTTTTTATTAAGAAATAAATAATTATACCATCCTAAATCCAGAGGAATCGGAACCAGTCATTGTTGGTTCAGCGGCCTGGGCGGCTTGAGACACATTGCGTAGGCCTAAATGTGGATTAATTGTAACGTCGACAACAGTGGCTTGGCATAGAATGATGGGATGTGGACACCCGAACCCTGGAGGGGTGTACCTCTCCATGGTTCGGGTGTGTTTGATATACGCTCCAGTCGCGGTTCGTTCGAGCCTGCCCGGGTCCACATTTGGGGAAGATGACGCATGTGCAGAAAGCGCAACAGGGGCGACGTCGTGATTCCATCACGCTCGGCTTGAGTCAGCACCTCGGCAACCAGGCGGCGGCGTAGTGTGACGTATACACCAAACCTAAATTAGCCCCGCAAATAATAATTTCACGCTCTGCTTACTCAATTCCACGTCTCATACTTCAGTTTTTACGGTCTTCATCGTTCCCCATGCGTTCCAGCCTCAAACGCGCCTTAGTCGTGGAGCACAGGCCATTTTTTGTCATTCTCGAAAAATTATTTACATAACCATAATCGCAGCGGTGTTCCACATTTGACGTCAGTGTGCTTCGCAGATTCGCCCCGTCGCGGCGTTCCGGGAACATGGCGTCTAGACGGGGAGAGGAGCACGTGCAAGGAGATTGGGCCACACAAACATCACCATAATCCAAAAAGTATGTACACAGTAAAAATGTCCCATACCTGTTAATACCACGTAGACATGGTAGAACAATACAGATAATACATTTCAAAATTAATAAACACTAGCAAAGTACAGAAGTACCCATTGAATGACGGGTCATGAAGCACGGGCTGGCTCCAGGATGTATCCTCAGAGATTTTTGTAACTCGCTCAGAACTCTGGTGACCCGCTTTTCATCCCGAGACTCCATTCTTTTCCACATTTCTTTGGTGCCCTGAATGTTATTTCGGAAATCGACATACTGTTTCCAAAAGTCATCAACCTCTTCATCTCGGTGCCTCTAGCAGAAGGAATGCTGAAAAAATGGAAACTTGAAACGTTTAGCAACTACATATTGACGAGTAGTAAGTAACTATCACATGACAAGCACCATCTATTCTGATGACCCTCTCAGGCTTTCAATCTCATAACCAAGTACATGTTTACCACGAAACGGAGTTTCAAAGGATGTTGCCCACAACGCTGGAGGCCCTAAAATAACAAACTCTATTACGGTACTGTAAATTTTCTCCAATAATATCCTTTCATCTACTGAAGAAAGTCGAGTTCAGTTACCATAATTCTCTTTATTAATAGAAAAGCCTGAAAATGTGGCCAACGTACAATGTAGAACAATTTGCAATGCCAATAGATTTTTTTCCAGTTGGGTTTGATTCTCCCAAATCAGCTGGGGAAACATGGTATAGGAGTTAGTTTATAGTACCCGGTACTCACGGTCAGCAAGCTTGGCTTATCCAATCAGACTTCACTATTGAAGGCCTGTATAAACGTTGCATTGCACCTTCTCTTTAAACCTTAAATGTACTCTATTAATTTTAGATATTTCCCGCTTTAAATTGCACACTTACAATTATTAGACACTGTTTTTTGGTGCGTCACGCACTGAATTCCTGTGGAATAGGAACTCATTTAGCTTCTGGATATTCATTGTCCTTACATTTGTAGACTGCCCTTTTCTTCTGGTTGTCATCTAAAAAGAAATGATGATAGTATGTTACCGAATAAGGTTAATGTGAGTAACTGAATCAGACGACTTAATATCCCTCATCCCGAATGCCATTGTCTACAAATTGAGGGAGGTGAAAAGCCGTGATATGGAGCTTAGGCATTATTGACCTAGTTGGAAAATGGATGGATAGCTCCATTACGGACTGAACCTCAGGAGGTTCATTGAAACGTGATGCAAATATCAAACTGTGTATGTCACTGAGTAACTTCAGGATAGTATAATAATTATCCTGTACCTCAACATCAGCAAAGGCAGTCACATGAAATTTTGGGTTGTCCTTTTCTGGGGAAATTCTCAAAATTTTCTTCTGTGTTTACCCACGAAACACTGTGTGTGATGGCTTTGCTTATCAACACCTAATAGTCCTAACCTTTTCTCCAATTCCTTCTGTGTTGGACCCATTTGGTTAGTTACATCGTACTGACCATGCTTTAATTTGGTCTCTAAATTTTGAAGCTCAGCTGATGATGTATGAGGTTGAGTGCGGACCTTGCTTCGCTAATGGCGGATTCAATGTAAACTTCAAAATTCTGAGGCACAGCCTGAACAAAAAGATGGCACCTATACGTGTCACTGGTAACAGGATCTATCACTCCTATACAGAAATTGTGATACCAGCTTGTGCAGCTGTCACACAGAATCCAGTTGACATCAACTGAGAACACACGGGAGGCTACTACTTCACTATGCTAGTGTGCGCCCATGATATGGTTCCCTGTGTGACAATTAGGCCAAGAATCCATTCACGTGATTTTTGAGCGCATCCTTTGTCTGCGGCGATGTTTCTGAACATTACTTGTTGCTCGAAAATTGTGTGAATGGAAAGCCGAGCCTTAGACCGTGATGAAAGCCATTGTCGTATCAGTTGGCTCTTTGGGAACCTTGTGCAATATGTTGGGGCCAACTCCAATAAGAAACAAGTGGGACAAGATTCATGCTCCAGAGTTATTTCTAACATTGTAAACTTTGCCGTTGAACCATCGATTTATAGTATGGAAGTAGGGGAGGTTTCGTCCACAAAAGAATAACAGACACAATTTTTCAAGCAGACAGTATTTAGAAAAAAAAGCAAAAAACATCTCAGCAGAACTCATGTGCGACGCTACTTACGTTATTTAACTTTCCCAATTAAGGAAACACGTATCGACTTCGTTGGGGCAAAAAAAATCCATCTTCGCATCTTTATTCACAGCGAATTCTTGTTACAAAAATCTGGAAGAAACGTGCACGCTTAGAAAACTTTGCAGTTTAGTGTATTCATATTACAGATCAATTTTGGAAAAAATACACCAAAAAAAACCGATATGGATGAAGCGCATCATGATTGTCTTTGTTGTTCACCTATCAGCAACCCCATGTCAATAATCTCATAGGATTATATAACCCACTTGCCAAGGTAAATATGTTCTGATTAGTAAGAACAATAACTAGTGGTTAGAGATAGAATTTTGAAAGTGTCCTAATATTTCTGTCCACCAGTGCATACCGGCCTCTGGTGTAAACCTTTACTCTGATCTCGGTTTTGGCAAAACCGCTCGCTTCTGTGTGACGACCACACCCACAATAATCACTGACCACCTGATGTTTACCTGGGCCCCCACCATCTGGCCTTCGATCAGCAGATGGCCTACCCTGGTTGCATAACGCAGCCATGGCCTGTTCAAACTTATCTGACAAGTCTTTAACCTGTTTCTGCAATGCTAGCAAACCATGGTCAGTTTTATCAGCAGCCTTCTCCGACTCCGTTTCTCGCGCAACTGCGGGAGTAACTGGACTGGAAACAGACACTACTTTCACGGGTTTCGGGCGCCCTCGGCATGACTCTCAGCCCTTTGGTAGCTCTCCTCGGATATTGCTTTAGACAAGGCAGAATCCAAATCTTTGCAATCAGCACGCCTAATCTGCATTAGCTAATACGTTGAAACAAAAGACTAGTAATCGGTACACTTTCCCAAGAAATGTTACATTTTGAAGATCAAACGACATGTGGATCATAAAGTTCGAGTTTTGTTCTGCTTAGTCCACCCGTTTTGATAGCAATATTTTCAACAGGTACAGAGTACTCGGCATGCGAATTCCATTATTGCTGCCAGATTTTCCAAAACAGGGCGGCCATATTGGATTTGGATTTTACTTCCTGGTTGTCCTTTTTGTACTGAGCGTGTATGGTTCATATGAAGAGCGTGTCAGGACACCCTCGTCACCCCAGGTTCTATGTGTTTGTGACATTGTTGTCACACCTTCAATGTGTCATTTACACGCTCCTTCTCCAAGAAAATTGTACCTGTTTTTCATGTTTGGTGAATTTCTTTGTTATTGATTATGTAATGTAATTAAGCTGTAATTCTTGGGACTTCGCTCATTTTCTGTTTCTATAAAGCACAGTGATCACATTGGGCCATAAAAACAGTCAACTGGAGGTGTCTTTATTGCTTTTCTCATAGGGGCCTCAATTCAAGCAATATGAAAATATCAAACGATGGCTCGCCCTTAAAATCTACTTGACCAACATTGGTGAACCAATCAGGTAGAACAACGGGCTTTCTAGGCATACCTACGAACTCCATGAGCTCCCTATCAGTCTGAGGAGTAGACTCATCTGTCCGGACCAAATAATACTGCACACTGATGCATTTTGCAGAACTAGAAGATTTACTTGATAGTGTAGAGATCCATACAAGAAATTGTTTGTTATCAAGGCAAGAAATGGTCGACAACTTCCACCATAAATTTCAAGCCTAGTAATTTAATTACCTTCACATGTAGCAACAGCATCAACGTCACTTCCTTCTCCATGATTTTGACCTCTTCGATGGGCACAGTATCGTCCAATACAACATCACAGTCCTCTCGCAACATCAGAAGTTCATTGGCCTTCAGATACGGAAAGTATTCAGATACGGAAAGTAGGCGTCATCAATCTCATGCTGTCCTCCAAATGCAACTTGCCATTGCTTATTTCAAATTTCTCACACGCTATGAACATTGGAAGATTGTTCATGCATTTTATTAGCTACGGGGTAAAAAAATATAATGGCACCCACTTAAGGACCACCCTCATGTCATTCTCAACATTCCCTGTGAAAATTGTGGCATTTTGATCAGAAACCACGGAGGAGTTAGCGGTCGAACTTAAAGTGCCACCGTCAATTATAATGTAGATGGTGCCCTGAGTGGAGGGCGGTAGAGTGAAATGCACCCCGAGAAAGCCATGTTGCCCGAGGCGCCAGCCGAGGGAACATTGCTTTCAAGGGGTGACATTTCGCTCTAGCGCCCGATACAACGGGCACTATTTTTTAGCTCACCCGTGAGCTTTTATCGTCTTGCAACGTCCGTCGTCGTCGTGTATCTAATTAGGATACATAATATATATAACGGGCTTTTCAAGGTCACAGAGGTCAAAGTTCGACAAAAGTAACGAACGTGCCACTTTTCTTCATTATTTCTCCGAGCGTCTTCATATCTTGCATAAACATGTATTAGAGGGGTACCTTCAAAAATACCGAGTTTCAGCCTGATCGGACATCCAATATGGCCACCAGGTGGCGTAACCTGAAATTCATCCAAGTGCTATAACTCAGGAACGGCTTGACCAAGAGTGCTCAAACTTGATATTTACCTCCTTCTAGGTGACCTTTACAAGCACGTCAAATTTCGGCCTGATTAAAGTTCCAGTATGGCCGCCAATATGGCCACCCGAAAATCATCAAATGTGCTACAACTCAGGAACGACTTGACCCAGAGCGCTCAAATGTTCTATGTGGTTCCCTCTAGATGACCTTTATGTGCATGTGAAGTTTTAGCCCGATCGGACATCCAGTATGGCCGCCAGGCGGCGTAACCTGAAAATCATCCAAATGCTATAACTCAGGAAAGGCTTGACCCACAGTGCTCAAACTTGATATTTACCTCTCTCTATGTGACCTTTACAAGCACATCAAAGGGGATGAGCACCTAAGAGACTAACCTGCACAAAGTGTGTATCTCAGAGACGGTGACTTAGATTTGCTTCACATTCGCACATATTATATCTCATGTGAAGTGATTGGTAACATCATGAAGAAAAATTATTTTTGTCAGCTGTTACCCATTAATTTGCAACAGTGCTTTTTAGCCCGCTTGGCCGCAAGGCCCAGCAGGGCTTATGCTGTGGTTGGGGTCATTGAGTGGTGGTCTGTCGTGCGTTAGTCCGTACGGCGGTACGTCCGTAAACTTTGGTTTGTTAGCGCTCTAGCGCCTTTATTTTTCGAGGAATCTTTTTGGTCCTTGGTGGGTGTATATATGGGCCTAAGATGTAGGTCGAGTTCGATTTTGAGTGCGGTTAGATTCCTACTTTGGCCTCCAGGGGGCGTTTTGTGAAAAAATTCAAAGGGCTATAATTTGATAATGGTTCAAGCTATCATGTTGAAACTTTGTACACATTCACCTCTAGGTTATAGCAACTTACTGACAGAATTTCGGTGAAATCTGATTCTTAACTTTGCCACTAGGGGGCCAAAACCAAAATCACTAAAAGTGCTATTTCTCCCTCACCAAGAGATGCATTACGTTTTTTTTGCACTACTCCGAAGACGGCGGTCACCTCCCCTTACCTTTGATGTGGGGAGGTGCAATTAGTGTGTTTACTCATAGATTAACCACAGATTGGGCTTCTGCCTAAGACTAAAATCTCGCTTGATATTGGCCCGATTGATGCGCAAGTAACTCCATTCTTTCTAGAATGATTTTGGTACTGGATAAAAGTTTTTTAAATGTCGAAAACGACCCGGAAATAAGGAATTTACGAAGTTGTTTTTCCAGCAAATTTCCTTCGAGAAAGCTGATTTTACTGTGTCCATAATTACGCACACCCCCACCGGCCTATTCTCAAGCCTGACAGCATGGTCAGTCGATGGTCGGTCGGTACAAAAACGCATTGTGTTGGCTCATTGTCGTGCCGTAATTAACTGTAATTGGCTTAATGGAATAAATATTTGGACTAGGAATTAGACATCCAGACTTCAATGAATCACTTTAGCATGTGCAGCATATTCGAGTAGGCTAGGTCAAAATTTTTATCAACATGTAGGTTGTTATATTAATGCGACACAAATTAGTGTTTGGCCAAGATCTCGTATTATATCAAAATATAAATGATATTGGGATGGAAAGTGATCGGCCAATTTTAGTCCATTCAATGGCCTATAAAAAAGGTGGTAAAGATGATGGCACCCTTGGCCGCTGCCTTTATGCATGATTGTGCCTTCAAACTGGTCGATTGCCCACAGTAATCCCCATATCTGACCACCTTCAAGGACCATCGGACATTCAAGAATAAACCTTGATGGCAAGTGCAAGGGATTCATTCACTGTAGCACCAATGGAAAAGTGTGTGAAACTAAGTTGACTTTTCATTCCACATCTTTCAACCTACACTGACTTAGTCATACATGTACATATCGATTCTGTTCAGGGGTTGAAAACGATTGTAACTGTGAAACTGAAAATGTTGTTCATTAAACTCCTGCAATTCTGATAAAAGGGGCATTTTCAATCAAAACTGCACAGATATTCATATTTTGTGAAATGTAAGGATTAACTTGACAAAGTTTCAGACAGATAGGCAATACAGTAAGGTTTTAAGAGAAAACTTAATATCGGGTATTGAATTTTATAGTGTGATATGTGTGTTCATTAAATTCCTCCAATTCTGATAGGGGTATTTTTCATCAAAACTGCACCGATTTCTATATTCTGAGAAATGTAAGGAATAACCTAGCAAAGTTTCAGACAAATTAGGCAATACAGTAAGGTTTTCAAGGGAAATTTATTCGTGAATTTTGTGAAATGTGTGTTCATTAAACTCCTCCAATTCTGTTTAAAGGGGTGTTTACATCAAAACTGCACAGATATCCGTGTTTTGAGGAATGTAAGGATTAACCTGCCAAAGTTTCACTGAAATTGGCCGATACATTAAAGCTTTTAGGGGATATTTAATTTTGGGATATTTAATTTTGAATTTTATGGTGAAAACTGTGTTCATTAAGCTCCCCAAGTTCTGATATTCCATCCAAACGGCATAGATCCATATTTCGTGAAATGTAAGGATTAACTTGACAAAGTTCCAGGGAAATTAGACAATACAGTAAGGTTTTATAAGAGGAAATTTAATCTTGAATTTTATGTGATATGTGTGTGTTCATTAAAGTGCTCCAATTCTGATAAAACTGGCATTTTACATCAAAACTGCACAGATATCTGTGTTTTGTGAAATGTAAGGATTAACCTGCCAAAGTTTCAGTGAAATTGGCCAATACATTAAGGTTTTTAGGGGATATTTAATTCTTGAATTTTATGTGAAAATTGTGTTCATTAAACTCCTCCAATTCTGATAAAAGGGGCATTTCCTATCAAAACTGCACAGATATCCGTATTCTCCAAAGTGTAAGGAATAAACTGACGAAGTTTCAGAGAAATTAGTTGATACAGTAAGGTTATTTAATGCATTTTAACTCTTACTATTTCTGCAAAAATTTTGGTCTTCAAAAACATCTTTTTCCTTCCACCACATGTTTTGGAGTTGAGTTCAACTTTACTAGGACAAGCTGAACTGAATATAGCCAGTACAAGTAGAACTCTGTTTAGTTCCTGCTGGGGTGATACACAATACACTGTGTGCAAAAACCAAGGCTTGAGTAAATATTCTCTGGTATTTTAATCTTGTTAGCTTTAATTAGCTGGTTGGGTTGACACAACACCTCCACCAACTAAGAGTCGAGGGAGGCAATGTGAATGTTTCAAGAGCCTTCACACCCTGAGCTTAGTGTTTACTCGGCAAATGTTTGAAGTGTCATAGCATTGTCCAGCCTGAGCGAATTTCTGCCAGCGAAAAGTAGAGCAAAAAAAACGTCATGTATTTGTCAATTTTTTTTTATGGGTATATCTAATGAGAATACATAAGATAATACTTGAGTTTTTAAATTTGACCTACTTTGGAAGGTCACAGGGGTCAAAGTTTGTCTGAAATTACGAAATTGGCTCTTTTTGTAATGGCTTGACCGATTGCTTTGAAACTTCGCACATACTTGTATCTACCTCTAGGCTGTAACAACTCAGATGAATTTTCGGCAAAATCTGATTCTTGACTTTGCCACTTGGGGCCAAAACCCAAAACATAAAGTGTTGTTTCTCCCTAACGAAGTGATGGATCTTTGTCAAATTTCTATCAAGGGTAAATAGGATACATAACATAATACTGCTCCAAGCCAAGCGGGCACAGTGCCATTGGCACTATTTTTTAGATGGCAGGAAATGGTGGAAAAATACGATTTATTGTCTCTGTTTTCACATTGGCATGAAGAACGCTTCGAAGAAAAATCCTCAATGCTTAGTTTTGATTTATTGATCTCAGATTGACAAGAAATGAAGCAAGAAGATTCTGTGATTTCTGGGTGAACTCATGCTATGGAAGAGCCCAAACAACTCTTCACAACAGGCTTCCAGGTTGATTACCCAATGTGGTAAGCCACAGGCAGTTTAGCACAACAATAATCCTTTATTTACCATGGTCAATGGAGAGTACTCGTGTCCTAGGTCAAACTGCCCAATATTGTTCCATTGATTCCCCTATGATTCATGAATTATCACCAGTTCTTGTATAGTCCATAGATATTACATAATGAAAGAAGGGGAGTCATAACAAAAATAGGATACTTTTTCCAGTCACTAGCCACCACACCATTCATGTGGCCTCAGCTCATGTCAAAGACCAACCATTAGCCGTGGTTACACTACATAGAAATCCCCGGGTTTTTGACACCCGGGTCTAGCCCGGGGTCTGAAAAATCCCTCCTGAGGCCCGGTGCCCGTCAACGCTACTCAAGTTTTGTGACGGGGACCTAAATTAAGCCCTCCAAAACCGTTCGAGCCCGGAGGGGATTATTACACCGCGTTTTTAACAGGTGTGACCAGAAAAAACCCGGGTCAGACACAGGTTTTTTATGTAGTGTAACAAGGGCTACTGATTCCCCATTACATAATTCTGAAGTGCCATGGGGTTACGCCTACATGAATCTGTCTGAGCCCTTTCACATTACAAGGCCTAATACAAGCCAAGAATAACACAGACAGAAATAGATTTGATTTGGCTCTTCCAGAGCATAATTCCACTCACAGATCACAGAATCATCTTGCTTTAAGACCACTTCGAAGAAAAAGTCCCAATGCTTAGTTTTGATTTATTGATCCCAGATTGATAGGAAATGAAGCAACTGTGAAAACAGAGACAATCAATCCTATTTTTCCACCATTTCTAGCCATCTAAAAAAACGTTGTTTCAAATTAATGGGTAACAGTTGACCAAAATAATTTTTCTTGTTGCTGTTATCAATAACTTCACGTGAGATATAATATGTGCGAATTTGAAGCTAATCGAAGTCACCGTCTCTGAGATACACACTTTGTGCAGGTTAGTTTCTTAGGTGCTCAACCCATTTTTGGCTGTGATTAAACTTCTAATATGGCCGCCAGTGGCGTAGCCCGAAAATCATCAAATGTGCTATAACTCAGGAACGACATGACCCAGATCAGTCAAATGTGCTATGTCACTCCCTCTAGACCACCTTTATGTGCATGTGGAGTTTTGGCCCTATCGGACATCCAATATGGCCGCCAGGTGGCATAACCCAACAGTCATTGAAGTCCTGCAACTTGGGAATGACTTGACCCAGATTGCTGATAACTGACATGTACCTCTCTCTGTCATAACACTATTACATGTATGTCCAAACGGGTGAGCACATGGTCCATGGACCATTCGAAATAGTATATCGTACCGAAAGCCACTGTATTCAAGGTACAAAAAGCACAAAATTGACACATAAAAATGATAATAAACAAGAAGTCAATCTCCAGAATTCACGAATTTTCGACCCCAACCGGGGTCTTTTTCAAGTGGAACTTTACAATCTGAAACTCTAGAAAAGACTCAATAATAGTCTTTTCTAGAGTTTTAGATTGTAAAGTTCCACTTGAAAAAGACCCCGGTTGGGGTCGAAAATTCGTGAATTCTGGAGAAAGCCACTGTATTAATATGAAAATGCTATCAGTTACCTCATGCTGTCGATGATCACAAAAGCTGACACTATTGACTGACTGGTATTTCAGCGGTTTTGATTGCAAAATTGCTGTGTCAGTTGAAGCGAGAAACAAAATGGCGGCCGTGGAGCCGTCTCAACGGAAGCATTTTGCGGGAAAACATTCTAACCGGAAATATTTTCCGGGCGAACATGCCGAAATGTCCACTGCTCACGTGACTGCTCTCGGCCAATCACATTCACGGAAACTTACTTGAGGTACGATATTGTGGATTGTACACAGACCATGGATACATGATCTATGAACTCCCATTCAACAAGGGTGTGAATTAATGAAATGAGCCTAATTCTTACCATTTAAATATTCATTATTACGTCCCCCAGTTCTTCATTAAAATTGGCATAAATCCAATGTAGTCGCCATCATTCTCCTCAGGGCACTCCCTCCTTATCCTGATCACAGCACATGCTGGTATCACTTTCCTGATGCCTGCACCAAATTTGCCTCGGACCCACCATGTATATGCCCGATAGGCAACAAGATGATGAAGCCTTAAAAATAAAATCGCCAGTGTTTTTGTTATGCCTCCGAAAAAGTCGGGGGCATTAATGTCGTGGCGCGTGTGTCCGTTAACATTTGGTTTCCGTCAATTAGCTTGAGAATGCTTTGACCGTTCAACCTGAATTTTTGTGTAAGGGTTGGTCTCTATGAGGGCACAGTTTCTTTCGATGACCAGTTCCGCCGCACATCCAAGATGGCGGTTATGGTGGCCATCTTGAAATCAGTTTCCGTCGATTAACTTGACAACGCTTTGTGCGATCAACCTGAATTTTTTTGTGAGTGTTGGTCTCCATCAGCGGACGGTTCCTTTCGACAACCAGCTCCGCCGCCCATCCAAGATGGCGGCTGTGGCCATCTTGAAACTGGTTTTCATCCATTAACTTGGGAACGCTCTGCGCAATCAACTTGAATTTTTTGTGAGGGTTGCAGGTCTCTACCAGGGGAAGGTTCCTTCCAACGACCAGCTCTGTCATACGTCCAAGGTGGCGGCCATGGTGTCCAGCGTGAAATTGATCTCCATCAATTAACTTGAGAACACTTTGACCGATCAACCTGATAGAGTTTTAAAAAATAGTGATAGTTAAAGACATGTCAAAATACATAGAACTTAATGAAATAACATCAACACAGACAAGTTTGTTTTAATTGTTTTCAATTGCAATAACAACCACACTGTACTTAGCTAAATTATGTACAGTATTTGACCATAAGTGATGCATGTAAAATTAAATAAACCTACAAACTGTATACATAAACTAGAGTTGAAATTGACTTAGCAGTCAATTTGAAGACCGCCACTTTCACTGCATATGTAGCGGTGATATGATGTCAACTGTTTGCAGTGGGACATTGATGGGAACCTTTAACAGCGATAGCAAACAGGGTGTCTATAAACCGAAGACCGAAGACTGAAGATGGAAGACGCTGAACTATAAAACGAAGATCTCCACTACTATAAAACGAAGACCCAACTATAAAACGAAGATCCCCACTACTATAAGACGAAGACCCAACTATAAAACGAAGATCCCCACATCTATAAAACGAAGACCCAACTATAAAACGAAGATCCCCACTACTATAAAACGAAGACCCAACTGTAAAACGAAGATCCCCACATCTATAAAACGAAGACCCAACTATAAAACGAAGACCCCACAACTATAAAATGAAGACCCAGCTCTAAAATGATGGGCTGTGTCAGTAACCAGTGTATAACCACAATGAAGGGTCCAAAATGGAAGAGTTACCCTCAGGGAAAAGGGTCCAAACGGTTATTTTTGGTCGGATTTAAGCGGGGTTGCTTTTAATCAACAGATCTCAGAATCTGCTGTCAGATCTGGGCCGTCTCTTACCCTTTTCATAGGGAAAGGGTCTGAACTTGAGGAAATTGACCTCTATAATAACGTCATTGGGACTTCTATGTTCTGATTGGCCGATTAAAGGACCACAGTATTGCTTCCCAATCCTGCGTTACACCTACCCGCGTTAAGGAAGACCTCTATTGACGACTTGGTAAACAAACGCTATCAACCTATGCTACGTGCATTGTATTGTAATCATACATTCTCCAACACTGGGGCGAAAGGCTTAACTACAGTATTGGAGAATGGTACTGGTGGTGCCGGCTGTCGACAGAAAGTGGCAATACGGTGGTCCTTTAA
>NMRB01000378.1:37174-60824 GCA_002633025.1 Notospermus geniculatus | reverse complement strand
GTGAACATGATTATTGTGAAGTGAAAATGCCAATCGAGAAATATTCAACTCTAAAATTTAAAAATTATCACTTCAAGAATAAAGTTCCATTTGTAATTTATGCGGATTTTGAAAGTATTAATTGCGAAACAGATGAACCTGGGTGTACACTTGAAGAAGATGAACTGAAAACTAAGAAACTAAAATCACAAATCGCCGCTGCTGTAGGATGTTATACACATTCAGATTACCCAAATTTATATCGAAGTGAATATTTATGTCATCGAGGATCAGACGTTGTAGAACAGTTCTGTGATTGGTTAATTAATATAGAAAAAGGATTTGCAAATCTTTTGAATATAAACATTGAAATGAATATAACACCAGAAGAAGAACAAGAATTTAACAATGCAAAAGAGTGTTATTATTGTAAAAAGAAACTTTATGGAAAAATCGTTAGAGATCATGATCATTACAATGGAAAATTTAGAGGAGCTGCTCATAATTATTGTAACTTAAAAGCTAGAAATATCAACTTTGTACCAGTCTTTTTTCATAATCTAAGTAATTACGATGCACATTTATTCGTTAAGACACTAACTAAAAAAACTGATAAAGAAGTTAAAATATTAGCTAAAACAGCTGAATGTTATATTTCATTCCAATTCGGTTGTATAAGATTTTTAGACTCCTACAGATTTTTACCATATAGTTTAGATAATTGTACAAAAGCGATGGTTGACGATGATTTTAAGATAACAAGATATTATTATCCAAATGAAAGTGATTTTAAATTTTTAAGGAAAAAAGGATCTGTTCCCTATTCATTTTATAATTCTTTTGAAAGTTATAATGAAACAAAATTAACTCCTGAAATGTTTTTCGATGATCTCAAAAATGAGATGCAACCAATTGAGGTATATGATAAAGCAAAAGAAATATGGGATCATTTCAAATTTAAAGATCATGGAGAATTTATAGACTTATACCTAAAATCAGATGTATTATTATTATCAGATTTATTTGAGAGATTTAGAGAGGTTAATCTAAAATATTTCGAAATTGATCCCTGTCATTGTTATTCTTGTTCTGGTTTAACTTGGCAAGCTGGTTTAAAATATACGGATATAAACTTAGACTTATTAACAGATTATGATACATTATTATCATTTGAAAAAGCTATAAGAGGAGGAATTTCTGGAATAATGGGAACAAGATATGTTAAAGCAGATTTCTATTTCATATTCTTTACTTGTATCTCCAGTATTTGTGACCCCTCGCATAACATAAAACTGTTTGGGTCGGAGATTGTTTGGACTACTCGCAGGGTACTGACGGACGCCTCGTTTAAACATGGGCCATTGAACCGTCTTTTTTGAAGATGGGGATTTGGCCTAGTGGTTTAAGGCCTGCTGCCCCTTAGTGCTGGCGATTGATGCCTTATGCCGTGGCTGCACTTTAGGTGTTGATAGTGACGGTTGGTATTAATTAGAGCAAGAAATAAAAAGTATTTCCTGAAACTTCTTGTGTTGTCCTTGAGTACTAATTGTTTTGCACTAGGTCATCAACCTGATTTCAACCCAGATTGACGTCTTTGTCTAGACACAGCATTCCTTTCTTTTGAAGTCACATCCTAAAATTTGTAAAGAAAAAAGGCTTGGTATTGGCACTTTGAGATTAAAGTTGGAAACCATTCTAACATTTCTGGCTTGTGTATGAGGTGCAGATTTAGGAAATACTAATCATTTTACAGGACTATTTTTTTCTAAGTTACTTTTTGGCAGTTAAAGGAGGCGTGTCCGGAGGGTACTTTGCCCCATTCTGATTCAATTCTGATAGTTTTTTCTTGCAGTTTTGAGTTTTAATGTATGGATTAAGATTATTTTAAGTCGTTTTGTGTTTTTCTTGTGAAAATGGATGATAATATCCAGGGAACTGACATGACAGACCATCATAAACATGCCGTAACTGAACTTTGTCGCATTTGCTGCAACCGTTCACAGTGCTCCTTAACTTGCAGAAAGGTTAAAAAATTGCATTAAAATGAAACCTGTGCCATATTGTAGCCAATAACATGTAGTTTCCATAACTGAAAGAATTTTTAAAAAAGTGAGTTTTTGTGTTTGTGTACATTTCCCTGTACATTTGTACATGTGCAATGTACAGGAAAGAATGGAAAACACCTGAAGCTTTGTCTATTGATATCTTAAAGATGACAAAATCAATTGCAATCCGAATGGAATATGTGGTAACCACTACATGTATGTAGCCAAGGTCGAAGACAAAATGTGGTTGCGTAATCAGCAGTGCTTGTTGAGTAATAGGTGGCATTGCCCCACCCTTTTACCTCAAATGGTAAAAATTGTCCTTTTATTGACGTACATTACTCAGAAACCGTAACTGATTACGCAACCAAATTTTGTCTTCCACCTTGGCTACATAGTGGTTACCACATATTCCATTCGGATCGCAATTGATTTTGTCATCTTTAGATATCAATAGACAAAGCTTCAGGTGTTTTCCATTCTTTCCTGTACATTTCACATGTACAAATGTACAAGGAAATGTACACAAGTACAAAAACTCACTTCTGTCAAAATTTTCCCAACAGATTTTTAAAATTCTTTCAGTTATGGAAACTACACGATATTGGCTACAATATGGCACAGGTTTCATTTCAATGCAATTTTTCAAACCTTCCTGCAAGTTAAGGAGCACTGTGCGTTGTCAAACAGGAAAAGAAAAGAAAATTCACAATCCAGTGCTTGTTATTTCTAAACAATCTGAGATTCTACAGTTTTATGGTATTGATGTTTCAACAGACACAGAGGACGTTCACTCTCCAGTCATATGCAAGGGTTGTATCTTAAAAATAAACCATTCTAAAGACTCATATTACCGTATGCGACACACTATTCACTGTTCAAGAGTGAATGTCAAGAGAACAGGAAATTTTGGATCCCTCATATTGAGGGGAACTGTGGAATATGTGACACATTTGCAAATTTACGAAAACCAAAGGGAAGGCCTTCAAAAACAAAAAAGGTCGTCCACAGAAAATCCTGCCATTTGATCTACGCTCACCAGACATATTTTCACATTGTGGGATGCCAGTGATGAAAATGTTCGTGTTCATCCCAACCAGGGTGTACTCGTCGATTTTGTGGACCTTTATTCCTGTTCCCTTTGCAATCATCTCTTTTCATCCCATACTGTTGTAACATTATGTGGACACCATTTTTGTTCTTCTTGCCTCTCTGATCTCTGATTTTGAGAACTTGGGACCTTGTCCATAAATCGATTTCTTTCATGTAGAATATATTGTAATAGTGTGACTGCTGTGGTCAGGATTTATACGTAGCGTGCAGCAAGCTTCCTAACGCGCCTACTCAGCCAGTTGCAGTTGTAGGGAAAGGGTTAATTTCTGATAATATGTAATGTATGCTTTCTCAGTGTGTGAAATCAGTTTACAGACTGTATTCTTCATTCATCATTGCAATTTTGAATGTGCTTAAACCATTTTGAACTTGAAACTTTGATTTCAGGTAGTGCCAATAATGCCAATATTATGCCATATTTTCACCAATTTAGAAAAATAGTCCTGTAAAATGGTTGTTATCCATTGGTCTGCCATGTCCTAAATTACCATTCTCCAAAATGTCATTTCAAACTTTAATCTCAGAAAGTGTGAATTTGATATCAAAGGGCATGCAGTTTCCACATAAATGACGAGATCTGGGTCAGCGGGAAACACCTGGGAATTCCCTAACATCTATTTTGATTTTTCTTTCAGAAAACATCAACTTAAGAGGACAACGTTCCTTGCATTCAAAATGAACTGAAATGCTCATTATTCTTCAATTAGTGATTCTTTAATTAGCAGAACTAGTATCGAGTTGTTCTCTGATCACAGCACACCTAGTACAATGACCCCGGTGGCCTAGTTTACCGCGGGGCCTATCTAGGCCATCTGCTAATGTTTTTATTGTGTTGATAAACAAGTCTGGCGAGCTGAACTGAGTGTGGAGTTGCAAACACACCGTGGGGTACTGACGGACGCCTCGTTTAAACATGGGCCATTGAACCATCTTTTTTGAAGATGGGGATTTGGCCTAGTGGTTTAAGGCGTGCTGCCCCTTAGTGCTGGCGATTGATGCCTTATGCGAGGGTCTGTGGGTTCGATTCTGGTAGGAAGCAATGTCTTTTACCTTAGAAACTCGATTTCTATTTCATATTCTTTACNGATTGAGTGTCCGATACGATGTGACATCCTATGATCACATGATGCAATCTGCTGCACATGATTGGCCAAGAACATTTGATTGCATAATATAGATTCAAATTGGTTTACTATGGATTAGGATGATATACCCTTTATCTTTATTGATCATCTTATATGTTCTTATATGTTCGATTTCATATTCTTTACTTGTATCTCCATTATTTGTGACCCCTCGCATAACATAAAAACTGTTTGGGGTACTGATGGGCGCCTCGTTTAAACATGGGCCATTGAACCATCTTTTTTGAAGATGGGGATTTGGCCTAGTGGTTAAAGGCATGCTGCCCCTTAGTGCTGGCGATTGATGCCTTATGCGAGGGTCCGTGGGTTCGATTCTGGTAGGAAGCAATGTCTTTCACCTTAGAAACTCGATTTCTATTTCATATTCTTTACTTGTATCTCCATTATTTGGGGTTTCGCCCCCTCCTTTTCTCCGAATCGTGGATTTGGCCCTGCAAATGGATGTGCTGTATTGCGTCTGGGACAATTCCCAGGGAAATTCCCCAATTTCCCAGGCATAAGATCGGGGGGGGGGGGAGGATGGTGATTGTTCTCGGGGGGCACTGTTTGAGGCAAAGTAACAAATTGTTTTTCTTCCGGACACAATCACCGATTGCCATCGGTACTTCGCTAATGTTATTAGTAGAGGATGTCTTCAGAGAAATTTTTTGATTAAATGCTTCTCCGCAAAGATATTGCAAAAATTATCTTATTAAAGCTACCGCAGGATGAATTTTGGGAAATCCCTCTGCACAGCCCTCCGGGCAACTTTGTACACCATGTGTCCAAAGGCTGGCCCCTCAAACCTAATAGTGGTATCCAAACGGTGACGTCAAATATAGTGAAAAATATATAGATAATGATTACTTTCAGTACGGTAATTAGGTAATAATTAACTTTCCATAATTAGTGAAACTGTACTTCAAAATATCATATATATGTTGCTTTTTAAATGAATAGACATACAAGGGTAGATACGAAATATGTTCGCGGGGAACAATTCTCGCGAAAATCGCGAACTGCATCGGAGCCCGCCAAAATTTTTCTCCGTGAATACATTCTCCGTTGATACCCCGCCATGCGCAACGCGAAAATATTGTTCCCCGCTGAACCACAAATGCCATACACCGACGAGTCATCAACTGTTGATCCGTGGCGTCGCCGCCATAATTCAAAACGCAGCAGCGCTAAATATAGCTCAACAATGAACGTCACTAAGTACAAACGTCCAAGCGAGCGCTGGGCCCGGCCACGTGTCCAGATCACTGGCAGTCTGCATCCCGCAACAACAATCCTGAATTAATTACGTAAGAAATCGACTACCCCCACCGGTAGCAATCTTGCACGAAGTGTGGAGACATCGGCTTCATTCCGTGTAACTGAATAGCAAAAACGGCAGCGAAGTGCGAAGATATCTAGGGGTATTCTAAGTATGAAGAGTCACTGAAGTTTAGGATGGGGAGGTACGCAGTTCGATATGGAAACTGCGCAGCCGCGAGAAAATACACCCAAGACCTTGGCCATCCGGTAAATGAAAGTACGATCCGTGGTTTTAAACGCAAATTCGAAGAGGCCGTCAAGTCAAAACTGATTGATCCTAGTGACTTACCTGATGATCTGCCCACTCCGCAAAAGAGGGGTCGCCCTGTTATGTTGGGGGAGGACATTGAGAAGTACATTATGTCTTACTTATCTTCGTTACGTTTGGCTGGAGGGCTGGTTATGGTCCCCAGACTGTAAGTCGGGGGACCATATTGAGATCACTGAGGTTCTTCTGTTTCTTCTTCTTCTTCTTCTTATTCCACCACTCGATTATTGAGCTAGCCTGGCCAAACTTGTGAATAAAGTTACCAACTTTTACCCATAGTCCATTCTTATATATTGGATCCATGGAAAGACACAAAGTGTTTTCCAAAATTCTGCCAATTTCTATTACTTTTTAGGCGTTTTTGGTTAAATTTTCACATTTTTGCTCATGAATAGACATGAACTTGAACTTTGGTGAGGTCAAGCTGAAATCAGCCAATGGGAGGCGATCTGCACGTAAACAATGCCAAGTGCTCCAATGGGACTGGGCCCATAACATGCATAAGACACAATGTTTCAAAATGGCTTCCACCATTTTGTTTCACTTCGAGCATTCAGAGAGGCAGTGTACGGATATTTGGTGAAATGGATACTCAGTGACCTACCCCAAACATATTTTGTAACGTCAGCTAACTATCCTGTGGATTATTTGTTGAAAAAAAACTCCCTACTCGCTCATTTCAGCCTCTGCACACAAGAAGGCAAATTTAAGTAAGCACTTTATAAGATGCACCATCGCATCGGAACTTTCCATGATGATTGCAAGGTTATCAGAATGATGCTAATTTTAGAATTGCACATGGGTTTTGTTTACCGCTTGGGTGACTGAACAGCTATGGGGCACCTTCCCAACCAACGGGTCTAATAAGGTATGTATCTTGATTCAACAAGGATTGTAAGCCAATCATGTGGTATTAACCCCTTCCCACCCAAGGCTAAGGAACTAAAGATATCATTTCGATTCACCAGGGATGTTGATCAGGTTTCATTCCTCCATGGTAGACCCGAGTCACTAATCATTTCTTTATCAGGAAAGAGTGCAGGAAATGTGGTAATTTCACTTTTTCAAGTCATCCCGGAGTCACACATAAAACTCATTATTTAAACTGAACTCATTATTAACCCTTTGCCATTCAGTAACTTAATAATATCTCGCAGTTACCATAGACTGTCAACTCAGTTTCACAGCAGATCTGCCCTCCCCCAGACCAAACCAAGCAAAGATCTCACAGTTTGAATCTCCACCCAGTCTCCACCCTTTAATGTAAAGCAGATTTCACCCTTTCACTCAGCCAGTGAACCTTCCATTCAAAATCTTCCTGTCTGGGGACCATCAAATTTGCTGTCAAGCAAATTTCTCAGTTCTAGTTAATTCTGGCATTGTTGTAGCAGCCAGTCTGGGAATCATGGAGGCCAGACATCCTGAGAGGCTTGCCAGAAACGGAGGCCAGTCAATATTACCACAGATTGGGCTAAGAACGGAAGGGTACAAGAAGCAAGGGACAGATGCCCGTAGATTTCCCTGCACATCAAGAGAGGATGTTGTCGCAGTTGGAAGGAGCTGTACAGGAGCATGAGGTTCCTCCGGAACTGCTTGTGAACTGGGACCAGACCGGTATCCACCTGGTTCCATCCGGCAATTGGACAATGGAGGTCAAGGGGGCAGCAAACGTACACTCATTTTGTAAAGGTATGTTTTTTGCTACTTTTTTATTTGCATGATTTTATTCAAAATTTTTATATCACTGTGTTCTACTCATCGAGGCCTTTCATAAAATATCCTGAAATTTCAAATATTCCGTGTAGAAATGTGATTTTGGGGCACTTTTATCCAAATATTTTTGGCCACGCGTGCAACACCTTTGACACAGGCCTCTGCACTATTGTGAGTTGTGGTGGTGAATGAAAACTGAGTATTGTCATTTCTCGCTCACAATGAATAAAGAAACCCAGTTGTGGCTGAAGGTCGCGTTTGTCATGCCGGGTCAATTTCCATAACAGGCTGCGTCAGTTCAGTGGATTCCTGGTAGTTGACCAATTCACAGCCTGTTGGCACCCCGTCAATCCCACAAACTATTCAACGGCAATTGATTTTTAGCTACCGGCATCACCGTGGAGAATCGGCAGCCGCCTCTCCGAGTTTTATCTTACACCTCACCGATTTATAACTCCTACCTCAAAGTAAGTCTTTTATGATCCCGTCGAGGCTATTTTAATTTGTATACTTCATCATTCGGTAGAAAGGTTATCAGGGTTTTAGCTTGCAATCGGCTGTATGAAGTGAAATAGTTGGGATGGTTGCCGATCTGCGTAAAATTCACTGGCCTGTGCTATGTCAATCACTTCATCCTCGGACGAAAAGGCCTCTTTTAGTCAACTGTTGGCCTTTTTATCTCGCAGATACCTTGTTTCTTCCAAGATTAAGACTTAAACTTAATTATGATCACGAAGATAACCATTTTAGTGTTTGTACTTGACTAAAAGAGGCATTTTCGTCCGAGGATGAAGCGATTGACACAGTGGATTTTATGCAGATCGGCAACCTTCCCAACAATTTCACTTCGTACAGCCGATTGCAAGCTAAAACCCTAACAAACTTTCTACCGAACGATGGAGTATACTGAAATAGCCTCGACGGGATCATAAAAGACTTACTTTGGGGTAAGAGTTATAAATCCACCAGTTTTGTCGGTGTTTCAGCAACATCCGCCATTTTTACTCGGTGAGGTGTAAAATAAAACTCGGAGAGGGTTGCTGCTCCTCGGTGGGCATGACCATTGGGTTCAAGGGGCTCTGTCAAAGGTGTTGCAAGCATGGGCAACATAATTTTGATAAAAGTGCCCCAAAATCACATTTCTACACGGAATATTTGAAATTTCAGGATATATTATGAAAGGCCTCGATGAGTAGAACACAGTGATATAAGAATTTTGAATGAAATCAAGCAAATAAAAAAGTAGCAAAAAACATACCTTTACAAAATTCCTTCTGTCAAATGCGGTTTTCAGCGGATTTTTTCGACGCTGATACCATTAGATAGCCAGGCAAATTTACTACTACATATGTCGGATTCAATTTTCTCCACCCCATTGGTTTGGAGATATTCAAGATAAACTGCTGTCCATTTACTTTTGGCCATGAGTGTACCTATAGCTGGTACGGATGATAAGCGTGAAATAACAGCAGTACTTGCAGGTTCTGCTAACGGAGGTTTCCTTCCGCCTCAACTTATATATGGTGCTAAAACTGAACGTTGTCAGCCAAAGCTGAGAGAGGGCATAAAGTTTCCGGAGTCTTGGGACATTACACAAACTGAAAACCATTGGAGTAATGAGGACTCAATGATTCGTTACTTTGAGAAAGTACTGAAGCCATATCGTGAAAGCACCATTCATGCCATTGAGCGTCTTGAACTGGATCCTGAGCAGAAAATGGTGGTCCTCTTCGACGTGTTTCGCGCGCAATGGACGGAACGTTGTAAAACGTGGCTGACTGACAATCATTTCGTGTATGTGCAAGTACCCCCAAATACCACTGACAAGTTGCAACCTATGGATTTGGGAGTTAACAAGCCTGTTAAGGATGTCATGCGCAGCGGATTTAATAAGTGGTATGGTGAACAGGTTCGAGCGCAACTCGACAACGGAACTGAAGCTAATGCCATCAAAGTGGAAATGCCAATGTCGGTGATTAAGCCACTCAGCGCCGAGTGGATCATTGATGCCATTCAGCATGTTGCAAATAACCCACAGCTTGTTCTACATGGATTTAAGAAAGCAGGGATCATGCAGCGCGTATTTCCTGGCAGAGTTGCAGTCACTGATGATGTCTTGAGTGATGAGGTGGTTTCTGCAGACGGCAAAGAATCAGCTGCTGATGATGTCACTTCTCAACATGATGAGGACACTGAGCCAGTCATTGAAAATGGCGTGGAAAGTGAGCTGGTTGTCGACAATGGCGGAGACACTGAGCCGATTGTGAACATCGACGGGGCGGGAGAACTGACCCACGGAGAACTGATCATAGATCTGGACAATGGCGAGGATGATGTGATCATCATTACAGAAAATCCTGAGGACTAGAAAACGAAATCGGTATCGGTACCGGTAATGTTCAGTTTACACCTTGGACGATTTCAGTAGGCCTACTGGTAGGCCTATATACCATACCTTACGTCTGGTGTTATTGGTACCGGTAGTATGTGGTACCGGTATTGAAATTTGGACTTGCATTCCAATGAATCTTCTGTATACAGTGTCCAACAATATGGTACCAAATCAGCAGCAAACGATTTGAAGGCTACATTACAAATTTACGGTGCGGTAATGAGAAAACAAGACAAAGTGTAGGCCTAGACTGTTGTTTTTGAAAAGCATTTTGTGTGTTTGAAAATCATTTTCATGTTATGAAACGTTAATTCCGGCATTCCATTAAACTGTTTTGCATTTACCGAATCCCTCCATTGCCTCAGTTCCGTTCTCCCGCCCGTCCACGGGCTAGAAGATCATCAAGCATGCGGATTCCCCCATCATGACGTCATTCCCGGAGTGCCCGTCGTACACGATACCGCTTCTCTCTTTGGTCATGTGGTCATGTTTTTGTGCCGGTATTTTGGATTACTGCACCAACAGAAAGGGAAGATAGCGTAATAATAATAATAATAATAATAAAACGGTATTATGGCGCAGTTCATATATATATCACTGCGCCTTACAGAAAATTAAAAAGAAAAAAAACGAATGACGAAGATAAACACATTGATTAAAAACCAAAAAGGAGGCGGACTAACACCCATAAAAAGATCTAAAAAGATGCGTCTTCAGACTCGCTTTAAAGGCTGACAGAGAGCTGGCAGATCGAATGGCCAGAGGGAGACCGTTCCACAGCCTTGGGGCAGTGCATGAGAAGGAGCGGTCTCCAATTGCTTTCCTGGTTCTTGGCACTGTCAACCTTAAGGAGTCCGAAGAGCGGAGGCTTCTGGTAGGAGAATAAAAAGACAGTTCGAGATAAGGTGGCGAAAGACCGTGCAGACATTTATAGGCAATGACTAGAATTTTGAACTCAATATACGGAGTTTCACTGGCAGCGTAATTCTGAAGGAGGTACCTGTATGGATTCATTGATGGATACCGTATTTTGTCTCGTTCACAATGATTCTGTCAGCAGGTAGAGCAGTAGATTCTATTTCTTTGATTTCATTGGCCTGTCTTCTGGCAGAATCGCGGCGACACAAGTCTGATGCACGCTGTGGATGTAAGTGTATACACTGTGTACCGGTATGAGTGCGGTGTACAGCTGATCACTACAATCCGTCGCTAGCCAGGGCACCGGTACGCGTCCCAAATGTCGCGCTTCCCATGTGGTGCCGATCTTCCTGATGATTTCTGTGTGACAGTCGCGAATTTATTTCCCCGCGGAAAACTTTACAAAGGCCCTTCACCGCGAATATTTCTCCCCGCGAATGTGGGATTTTTAGGCCATACGCGAACATTTAGGACGCGAAAATAGTTCGCTTTATGGTACCATAGAAAGGGAAGAATACCAGGGCATTTCCCAATGCTCTCGATTTATACAGCATTGATATCCATGATCCAATTTTGTTCACTTATGTATCGGTAGGGCCTTAACACGTTGACCGATATGGCTAAAATATCATTTTATCCGCCATTGCCATGACAACCAGGCCTATTTCAAGTTATTCCATATTGCCAACTACGAGTCGTAGCCATACGCCCTCTAGCGTGTTCCCATATGCCTACATCTGGTCAATCCCCAATGCTGGTATGACCATTGGAAGGCTCTTCGTCACTGCAAAGATTATCAACATTTTAAAGATTATGGCCCTTATTCCAGAACGTTTTGTATTTTGCCCTGCAAACAATAGCTAAAGGTAAACCTTAGAGTTAAGGAAACTTTCAGAATACGGCGCAATGTATCACGACTTCATTGTTTACATTTAATGTTTGTAAACATAGATGTTTACATTATGTTATTTTGGACTTTTGGGACATGCCAACCCGCCAAATTGAATATTTTCAGTATCAGAAGAATTTCTAGAGGGGCATGCCACCAACAAATTACTCAGAAGACAAAGAAAGACTGGACATAACAAACAAAATGTAAATAAACAATGATTTTCGTGGCCCGCGAAAATACCCGTGATACATTATCTTTAATAGAAAATACATTAGCCCTACTACGAGTATTCTCGTAGCTGGCAATGGGGAGGATCTGCGACTACGAGTCAGTCGACCCGCAAAGGTATGAACAGCGCCGCGACGTGTCAGCCGCGGTATTTGGCGGTACTAACTGCTAAATCACTGAACGAAAGCGAGGCAGTGACTTAGGCGTAGCAGACGCTATAAAACAATCACTAATTACGCACGATTAGTAAGACGTTTGAAGGTGGCGTGATGTTTACATGTTGATGGATGTTTCTCTACGAAAGTTGCCGAAAATTTCATAGAAATCGGTTCAGTTTTGGCCGAGTTATCAATCGAAAGGTAACCTTGTGTTTTCGAAAGCAGGCGTTCTTCAAAGTGCGTACAATTTCTTGGAATAGTATTTTGAAACTCCTGCTTAGGTCATTCGGGTTGTTATAACATATAAGAATCCACATGCGAAGCGTGGTTTTATGCACGCATGTCTTATGGTAGTGTCCCACTGGCGACATTTGCCCACGACAAGGGGCGAATCTGAAGGCTGCGATATACCCTCGACAAGCTGCGATATTTAGCATTATACGTAGTTTTTCGCGAGTTGTCAACTTGTCGCTGATTCGTCAAACACTCGCAGGCCCAGACGAAGTTAGTCGTGGGTAGTCGTAGATAAACGTAGATGCTCTTAGTTTCTTCGCACATTACTCGTAGCTAGTCGCAGACTGTCGTAGATAGTCGAGGTTACTCTTCAAGACGTACGATCCTGTACGACTATGTACGACATGGGTGTGACTATATACGAGATACTTCGACTGACTTCGAATGAAATTTTGTCGCAGGCAAATTTTGAACATTTTGAAATTTTTTCTGCGAACCAGCGAATCACTGCGAACATAGACGACAGTCTAAGAACAGTTGCGAAAAGCCACGATTGTTTCATTCGTCCCTTGTCGCAGGCCAAAATTCGCCAGTGGGACACTAGTATTAGGGGTTGGCAATCACCCCGAAACACAACCACATTTTCAAGAAATCGCTTTCGCTTTATCGTTGTCTACTGGTTCCATGGGCTTCGACGGTGGCGCTGACTGGTCGAATCGTCTGACTGGTCGAATCGTCAGTCAGCGCCACGTCGGCTGCCAAGGAACCAGGTTTATGGCTGCGAGAATCGTTACCTACTGTTGTTCAAACTGCGTACAAAAACTTGGAATGCCATGCCGATGTATGAAATTAATACAGATTGGAGATAGATAGTTTCTCCATCCATTCAGTTTTGCTGGTTTTTTTGTGCAGGCAAGTATTTATGGAGTTATGGCGATGTTTTCAACAACGCTCTACTCCAAGTGACCTCAAATTCTGTGCGGAGGACGAAATTTCTTAAACGATTTCTCTTCACTCGTTTGCATTATTCCAAAATAAATTACACTAATGGAAAGCCCAATGTCTTAGCTAAATACTGATGTATGGTTGAATTTACACGGTCTTCTCGATAAACGCACTTTTGTGCGAGGTGTCCGATTTCTCGAGTGAGGTACTCGAGGAGCCTCGTCGAGGGCCCCGATCGCCTATTATTTTCCCGCGCGCAAAATAAATCTTCCGTAGAAAAGGACCTTTGCGGGTCGAGTATGCTCGCAGCTTGCAGTAACCGTGTTAAGCAGGGCGCACACCTGAGATTTTTCGTGCGATTTTTAGGAGACTGCCTTTCCGGCTAGAGCGACTGAAATTTGCAGGATTTCTCGCCTAGTGGGCTGATCGTTCATCCCACCACCAGTTCACGACGCCGATCACGTGCTTTTGTGACAAGTGTGTTGAGTTACCGATTGCCAGAAAAAGTGAATAAATTTCCATGAATATGTCTCATTTAGGCCTGTGAATGACTTCGATTAGCCGAGAAATGGTGATGCTTTATTCATTGACGGGATGAGTGCTGGTGTGGAATGTGTCTCTTGGCCCTAATCAATAATTCCACAGCTACACGGGCTACCACTAGGCTACCGTCGGTAGCCTAGGGGTAGCCGTTTATTTCGGAATGGAAGGAGTGCATCCCTCCATTCCGAAATAAACGTTTCATTGATGATTCTTTTAGCTGGCACTCTTCTTCCCTCCACTGCGAAGCTCCCCAAAACAGTCCAATTAATAGTGGATCCACATTTCAGTTGGACAAGGGGAGGGTGTCATGTTAACCTGATCTCCACTTCCAAATTCTCAACTCCTGCAAAAGGATACTGTTTCCCCCTTGCATCCCTCGCCCATAAACCTCTGGATGGGATGTGCACTATATCGGGTGGCCCAGAAAAAACGATAACACTTTTTAAACTAGAATAATTCAAAAACTATTAGACGTATAACTTTGAGATTTTACAGGTAGTAAGGTATGGATGTTTGACAACTCCACCCAAAATTGCAGGTCCATAGCATAAAAACTGTAAAAATTATGACATTTTGAAAATTTTCGGTGAAGACCAGAAATGCCGGTCTGAGAAGTTACATCAGACCTATCCCAGTTCACATGAACAATGGACAATGTGTCCCCCGTCTTGCTCACAGACGGCACACAAGCAGACTGACTCAGAACTATCTGGAGGAGGCAACTCCTCACTTTATTAGCAAAGGCGAGTGGCCGCCACAGTCACCGGACTTGAAACCTATGGATTACGCCATGTGGAACAGTCTCTCAGAAAAGGTTTACGAAGGGCGGACGAAACCATTCATGGAAAATGGACTGAATGAGAGAATTCGGGAAAAATGGGCAGAAATAAGCTTAGAAGAAATAAGAAATTCGATTTCCAGGTGGAAAAAGCGCTTGCGTGCTGCCTTTGAGCAAGACGGGGGACACATTGTCCATTGTTCATGTGGACTAAGGTAGGTCTGATGTAACTTCTCAGACCGGCATTTCTTGTCTTGACCGAAAATTTTCAAAATGTCATAATTTTCACAGTTTTTATGCTATGGACCTGCAATTTGGGGTGGTGTTGTCAAACATCGCTATCTTACTACCTGTAAAATTCAGTTATACGTACAATGGTTTTTGAATAATTGTAGTTTAAAAAGTGTTATCGTTTTTTCTGGGCCACCCGATATATTGATCTACATGTATTGATAAGGCGCGCGGTTCGTTTGTGAGTTTTTGATGTCTATACGCCGCCCTTTTCTGCCGCTGATATAATTTCCGATTAAACGACCAATCAACGTTTAAAAAGACATCTCAAATTAAGTTGAATCGCCTGATTTCATTCAGCAATCTTACAGATTAAGTAGGCACAGTCGAGCCGTGGTTCTTATACCACCAACCAGAGCACTTGTTACTTCTCCTGGTAACTGGGGCTGTCTACTAGCCATCCGATGTGCCCGAGGGGGTGATATTTACCTTTCTGTTTATGAATATGACCTTCCTAAATATGTTTACAGAGTCATGTATAAATCTTCATTTTTCCCAAATGACTTTTTGTACTTGCACAGCGTTTATGATAAATTTGTACCGTTTTTAAGTGAAGGAAAGGTTCATCTTTATGATTACAAGAACGGCCAGGTGAACGGACGTCTTTTATTTCCTTCATCAGATGCAGTGAGATGTCTCGAAAAAATACACCAAGCCAATGCCAAACTTGATTTTGGTGAAAAAGCACTCTTTTTCTGTGATAGCAAAGCGCCAGTGATTGCACTTTTTGATTAACCTTTATACCTGGTCCCAAGCCGATTATAAAGTTGACAAACAGGACAGTAATTCGTAGCTTCAATGATCAAATCCGTTTTATGCCAATTTGGTTCGGTGCCGACCTGCTACTGGCTGGTTCCTACCTACTCCGTAATCATCAGGCGCTGACGGTATATTCATACGAATTTTCTAGTGTTTATAGATCATACATTAAATATAACTTCTTCGTGGGGAACCATTACAAAACCAGAAATTGTGGACTCATTTCAAACTGTAACAATCGGCTCAGTTTCATCGTTTGTTTTGACGCTTCCTCCACTTTTTTTGTTGTCGATTTAGGCTTTGTCATGTTCTGTAATCAACGAATTTCTAAGCAGATACTGAAAAACCCCATCGTTCTCTTCAAAACCAATGTTATATACGAGAAAAATAACGTTATGCGTTTCAGACTTGATGACAAAGGTGCAGTTCTCCACGTGATTCGCTGGAAATCTCAAAATCCGAATACGAAGTATGTAGCTATTTACTCACTTATCATATCAACGAATTATAGGTCTTGAACCGGTATGACCTCATTAGTATGACTGAAGTATATCCGATATTTTCGCATTGCCATTGTTCTATTGTCAGGATACACTCTAACCCTCTTTCATTTATAAGGACAGTTCGTCTACAGAGTTCAAGCGCGAAGCAAAGGCTAGGTTTGTTCCACCTGTGATATTTGAACGAGACAAGAGTGAACCAGTTGAGTGGTTACTATGTAGAAAGACTGGGGATATCATAGCCATCTATCATATAAAATGGAAGCAAGTGTTTAAAGTGCGCGTTTACCATCGTATAAGGGGGGGGGGAGCGATTTTTCGAATTGCTAGGAAAGCAACATTTCGTATTAGACTTCTTTATTTTCCAATTATCCAGCTGGCCTCGCGATATCTTATCCAGCAGAAGTATATGATACTTTCGGGCATCAAGGAGCGAGTGCAAGTCGTTATATTTTTTTTAGACATTAAAGGCGGTCGAAGTAAAACAGAGATAAACATACCTGAGGACGACCCGTGCGTGTGGTCAAAGTATATAATCAGAGACGTATCGTTCCAGGAGGACATCTTAGTAATAAATTGCCAAAGATACAACGAGCCTGTTATCAGAATGTACAAGGTGAATTTAAATGAAAGTGATATGGTACAGCTGGAGGCAAGAAATACAATTGAAATCACAGCCCGCAGCGGGTATTCAAATTATTTTGTTGGAGGGGATTTCATTTACTTTATAGCAGGTTCAATTGATGGGCGTAAGCATTTGGTGAACCTTCATTGGTTCAGTAGAAGGTATCACTATTCTCATTCCGGTCCCCCTGACGGCTACGTCTTTGAACTTCCTACACAAGGACTCCAGGTCTTGTCCTACTTTACCGTGAAAAGGGAATCGGATCGGCTGATCATTTTCTGCCTTACCCTCGGGTTTCGTTCACCCTCACGGCAGGTATCGCACGCGTGTCATGGTTTCAGACTGGCATGCTCTCCATCACAAGAAGGTCCGGGCGTAGGTCTGGGCCTGACCATTGAACACGTTGATGTGAATTCAGTTTTCAATATCCCAAAGAAAAAAAGAAAACATATATTTGATATAGTTTTCAGAATTGGGTGTTGACAGATCTGTTAGCGGCCATTTTATTTAGCTGTGGTCAACAAGAGGCACTCAAAATGATGTTTGAGCCATTTCATCAAGCAATATCAATTGCTCGGGATGAGAATTACGTTAGATTAGCAGCACGAATTACTGAGCACCACATGGTACACATGAGGCTAACTGAACCACAGCTGGAACGTCTGGTCGATGAATTCGGTCATGAGTAGTGGAGGGTGACTAAGGTAGGGCAAGGTACCAGACGGCAGATGATGGAGATGTCTTTAGGCCTACACTAGGGCTCCTCTGATCACAGTGTAATATTTGAAATCAGTCAAAATACCCCTGGAATTAGACTAGTAAATATCAAGTGGATGACAGGATGATGACACCATGTTAACATGCTGTCGACACCGTGTCAAGATGGTGCTAACACCATGTTGAATCTGAGCAGCCTGTTTAGGGTCCAGGTTAGCAGATTTCTCAACAGATCTGTAACATTAACATAACGCTGACACCTAACATGCAACACACACGGAATTGTGAAGTCACCCAATGTTGCAAGCGATCTTGAGCCACCTGTAGCCGAACATAATACTACAAATAGACCTATACTTATTGCCACCCAATAGAGAAAACGCCGGTGTTGATTCTCCTCTAATTTAGATTCGGAGTACACTCGGCTATGCTATTCGAGCTTTACTGGGGCCAGATAAAGGTTAGTGATGCGTGGGCTTTCCGGAAGCTTTGCGAGTGCGATAATTTAGCGATTATTGATATTTATTTGCGAAAGCTTCGCAATGACTGCGCAAGTACTGCGCAAACCCTTCGCTATTAGTTATCGCTCCGTTTGCGAAGGATCGCAAGCCGTTATTTCCTTGCCTTCAGACAGCGTGTACAGAAAACATAATAGCCAGTGATGTAATCCTTGTAAGTTCGGTTGGTGCAGGCCGCGAGGGTGCATCGTCACGAATGGGAGCCGGAGGAACTAACGTCACGACGTGGCGCTGCGAGCGGTGCGACCGAACTTTCTTTTTTCTAACGTTATTTCCATTTATTTCTGGCGTGAAAACAAACCTTTTGTTTCGCTCGCCTAGCATTAAAATTTACATCATCTTGTAGCAGAAGAAAATGTCTGCATTTTGCGGTGCTTTTATCCTTAAAATGAAGAGACAGATGGCGATTATGGCAACGTCTTTATCTCATTATTCATGTAGAAAAATGTACAGCAGGCATTAGATTACAGCTCAATACCAAAATTAGGGCAAATCTTTTGTATGTCATAACGTTTACTCTAGTTATGGGCCATTTCGTCCCCGGGATTTCGTCAAATGCTTATAATCAGTCATTTTGGTAACTTATGTCCCAAGCCATTAATAAGCAGTTTTAGATAGCCTGATAGAAACGCATTCCGCAAACGAGACGTCACATAATGGCCTTGGCTGAAACCTTTCGATGTGATGATTCGTATTTTCTCTTTATCACATGCCAGTCGTCGTTCGTGCTTCAAAAAAATTCTGGAACAAGACGAAATATTTCGGCCGCTGCCTTTGAAAAATCGTGTCGAAAACCCTACCGCTTTGATGTATAAAAAAATTCTTCCACATTTCTGCGGTACTTCATGTAGGTTATATTAGGTATCCGCCACGGATTACTGACGACTACGTATGACTACGATAAGATCAGTGCATAACGCGTGCATGGGGTTACTGCTGCACGTAGTCGTCAGTAACCAGTGGCGGATACCTATTTAAACGATGCTCAAATTCACTGGCATTACGACCACAGTCAAACCATATGACTTTGAAGTCTGTGTCAGGTTGAATTGAAGCTGGCAATGACGTATAGATGAACCTGTTCAATATTTTGTCAGGAGATGTAGTTCGAAGTAATTTCATTTATTATTTAATATTTAGTAATTGCACTGAGTAACTGTATGAACACTTGTGTTTGGATGATCTAGGACCGATTAGGCCATTTTATTTACAATTGTGTAATGAGAGAGGGCATTCTCTGCAAAGAGAGCAACATACAAACAATAACTTCTGATGGAAAAGAAATCAGTATAATAATGTGGCTTAGACCCTGTTACATAATATTACACAATGTTACCAAGGATACTACTAAAAGTAAATGAGCTAGGGTCTGGCCAGCTAGTGAACAGATTTTCATAAACGGTAGAGGGGTAGCGCCACACGCCGAAATTACGCGTACGTTACCGTCATCAGGTCATCCCAGCCCAGCATAAACCTAATTATGAGCGGCATCCTCTCATAATTGTTATTTCTGAACGATACATGTACTTATCTTTTAATATCCTGTGAGACTTGAAATTATCTGATCTTTGTAGTCGATACACGAGGTTATACAGCTTCCTCCCGATTTCTTTTTGAAATGTAATTTGTGACCTGACACAACAAAATGAGTCGGAAGTCGCACAGAAGAAGACCGAAGTTTATACCAGACAACAACACTGGAGAAATCGACAAAGTCAAATTTTACAATGGGTTGACAATCCTGAAATCATCGAACCGTTGGTGTCACCTTGGACATGTTGGGTCTGCTTCTGTGCGCATTCCGACTCATTTTGCTGTGCCGGTGTAGCAGTAAATAGTGTCCCCCTGTAAAAAGTGTCCACTTCTATTGTTAAATGACGGATTAAGCGGCACGCATATTGAAACCAATTGTCAGAGATTAGAATGTAACAATAGGACCTTTTGTTCACCGGACAGTTTTCCTAGGACATTCTTTCCCTTCACACCTGGTCACATTTTTATACTGTCGCTGTGCGGAATATAAAATGATATAAGGACTGATGCCAAAAGTGTTATCAATGGAACAGCTGAGTTTTCCTTTAATATTTCTAATCGTGTATGAAAAAGACGGCTCCAGGTGTAACGTTTTCCAGTGTGACCATTTTTCTGTGTGATTCCTATTCTACGGAGCACACTGGAGAACGGACTCGCTGTTTCTCTGTGTGTCGCTCGATTGTCAAGTCGCCGCTTATTCCGTCAATCTATTGTAATGTCACACTGGGCCTCACTGAAAAACGTTACACCGGCCTTCGTGAAATTATACGTGATCACAGAAAACTGCTTTTCGAAGGCACTAATGATGCAACGACAAAGTACGACCATTAAGCCTTTAATCCCATTCGACTGATCAAAGAACAACTCCAATCGATACGTCGTGTCCGGTTCATTGTTTTTGCAAGGATGAGTTGAGCAGAACGCGTGTCCAGTCACCACAGAAACCCAGGCCAGTGCACTTTAAAATATCATCAAGCTTGAAAACAGCGACGCCGTGCTGCAGAAAGGATCGTGAGTCACGCCGAATCGGTTAATGTCGTCCTGGGTATAACATATATATACCCAGGTTCAATGTCGTCCTACAAATCTATACCCTGGGTATAGTTCGATCTACAAAAGTATACCCAGTAGCGTAGTTTTGAGCCTAGGTACGAGTTAGAAATGGATGGCCGCCATTTTGTTTCTCGCTTCAACACTGAGACGGCAGTTTTGTAATCAACATCGTCAAAACGCCAGTCAATATCGTCAGGTTTTCTGCTCATCGATAGCATGGGTCAACTGTTAACATCTGTCTTAACACAATGGTCCAAACTTATCGCAAGTTAAGCTCACAATTTCAAAGAAATGAGCAAACGAACAGAGCCGATCTACGTCATATGTTTGTTCGGTGTCGTGCATTCATCTACGTCTGCATCGACATTACATCAGCCGTGCTGCGAGTACTATTGCGGATTTGAGTGACGATAAACGACACGAAAAATTATTTGATGACTGTCGGTACGATATACAGACTAATAAATTGGTACCCGTCGTGTCGGGCGCTAGAGCGATGTTTTTGGACTTGTCATGCTTGTGCATGGTTATGTGGCATTTGCAAGAAGAATCTCGTCTTCAGGTGCTGTATCCAATCATCGGTATACTTTTGTAGATCGAACTATACCCAGGGTATAGTTTTGCGGGACGACATTGAACCTGGGTATATTTCTGTTATACCCAGGACGACATTAACCGATTCGGCGTGAGTCACGGCACAGGAATGAGCCATTAAGTATGAAATGACGTTCAATTTCGTAACCACCGTGGGTTTGTTTATAAGTAATTCCTGTTAAACTATTCCGTGCAGGAAATAGAAGTAACCATTCTCGATCTGACGACTAAAAGAAACACTTTGGTGGCGCCACCAACGTCACGGTAGCCTATTGAGAGTAGAGACTTTCGAATGAAAACGGAGTTTACCAGCAGTTTAGGAATATGCCAACAATGCCAATGACCCGCACATTTATTTTGACTATAACATTATCAGTTCCAAATGGATTAGTACATGTAGTCCTATTTCCTCAACCAGAATGATATGGATGCGCCGAAGTGCAGCTAAGCGTAGCGGATTTCTCGCTAAACGCATGATTGCAGTCTCAGCCATGGAAGTCACACTGTAATCAGAAGTTTGTTGTGACTGGTAGCCCGAATAGTAAGTGGAAGTGTTCCCCTCCTAACCTCCGTGCACGCTCTGAGGTAACTGCAACAAATTGTGCATTGAAAGTGTGAGACAATGCATATACCTGAGAAATGAGTAGGAGGTGGGTGTTTCCTGAGCCTGGAGGTCCGACTAACAGTGGGAACCGAGTGAATGTCGTGTGATGTAGCAGTAGAGAATTGATGGCAGTTATGCATCTGTGAAGTGCTTGTTGTTGTTCTTGGAAGGAGTCATCTGTTTGGTTGGGTGCACGTTGGAGGGACGGATTGTATGGTACAGGTTCACGATTTTTCAACAGGTTCACGATTTTTCAAACTGGAAAGTTTGGTAAATTCTCAGCTGCCAGCGCGTCAACAGCAGCATGTCGACGTAATCGTTCCAGTTCTTGCAGTTGGGTGGAAGCAGCCAATTCCATACTGCGCTCAGTGATGAGTGGAATGGAATCATATATCTCACCGTCTAACATCAATCGTGTCAAGCCATCTAGCAAAGTTTGCATCAAGGATGAAAATCGTTTGCAACCGATGGGCAGCCATTGCAGCTGATTGACAACATAGCTGTGACTGATGGATTTTATATTGTCAATGTCACTAACGTCCTCTTTAATTAGCTTGGCCGTGATGATGTTAGGCGCACTGTACATATCCAGTTCGGTTTGGAAGTGGCCCAAAGACAGCATGAGGTGAATGAGGAATTGGGAGAAATGTGATGGTGTGATGTGGCTGAATACAACGACACTGCGTTTACGTTTTGTGGTGTCCACAAGCTGGGCCGGTGTACGTGCCTGTTTGATTATCAGCAGGGTGGTTGTTGTTGTCTTCTTCTACAAGAGCATTGATAATGGGCAAGAGATGCTGAGCTGCAAAAGCCTTGTCATAATTTAATTTAATAATACTTTATTGAGCACCAAAATAATAATACATAAAATAAATTACGAGAGAGAGAAACATAAGACAATGAAATAAAAGAAGAGTACATGTAACATAAGACAATGAAATAAAAGTAACGCTGCCCAAAAGGGTTAACACAAAGGTTTAAAACCTATATACGTGTACCCCAATAAAACAAAAATAGCAATTATAATTAAGACTTCATAAAATAATGATAGTAATAATAACTGATGATGACTGACACGGGCAACCCGGCAGACCGGCCTTCGCCGCCGGTATCACCCCCACAGACAAAAATTAAGCTTGTCTGCAGTTGTGGCACCGGCAGCGACTGACGAGCGTACAGGGGTCACCCGTGTCCACCGTGTGGAGCTTGGCCTTAAAATGATCTGTGACGGCATGTTTAAAAGTGGCGTAAGTATTGCACTGCCTAATTACCGAGGGCAAGGAGCTCCACAACTGACACCCACGGATGAAAAAAGAAGAGGCAAAGGTCTCGGTATGCATCCGCGGGTGACTTAAGAGAAGATCGTCGTTCCTCCTAGAAAAGCCTGTGATATAAGGGAGGGACAATGCAGTTGTGCAGTAGGTGTGTAATTCATGCCATCAAGCCATATGGACTTTGTCAGTTCTGCTACAGGTGCTGCCTTAGGTGCATTTTTGAAAGTGAACCATGTGCAATACTGTTCTAGAGAGTCAATGAAGAGCAACTCTGGTGGTCGTAGTGAGAATCCTTTGGTTTTGTCCAAGTAGTAGGAGCCGTTTTTGTACTCTGTAATCATGAGTTCTTGGCTTGGAATAAATTGGCGCCAACACTCTAAAAACTAAAGAGTTAAAGTAACTCCTAAAGAGTTAAAGTAACTCCTAAAGAGCCTGTACAGTGAGTGCTCTTTAAAGAGCACTCACTGTACAGGCTCTTTAGGAGTTACTTTAACTCTTTAGGAGTTACTTTAACTCTTTAGTTTTTAGAGTG
>NMRB01000378.1:26055-36453 GCA_002633025.1 Notospermus geniculatus | reverse complement strand
AAGGTGGCACTATCGTTGCATGTCATGGTGATGAAATAATCCCAAGAGCCTTCGGCACCCATCATAGCTATTAAGGGATTGACCTCACGACGGGCATCAACTTCATCGAATTTCAGCATGTGCTCTCGTTGTTCTGGGTGGTATGTGGAGCCAAAGCGGGTGAGATGCTCTAGGCCTTTGCGAACAGCAACAAGGGAAGAATTGTATTCCAGGTCCCCATTTAAGGCACTGTCACACTAAAGTAGTTCTCAAAACGTCCTGTCCCGTCCTAAAAAATTGTAAAACGGGCTAGAACGTGTAACCCTTGGCGAAATAATGCCTTGGTGTTCTGGAACACCCTTCCCGTCCAGAGAAGTTCGTAAAAAGACTGTAAACAGTTGCCATTACGTCCACTCCGTTCGCACACAGTTTGAGCCCGTTCGGCAAAATTTTCAAGGACGTAATGAGAACTTGCTCAGTGTGATTGGGGTATTAGCAAGACATTAAAAATGAACTGTAGGTAGGCATGATCTCGTGATGTCAATAAGCTGCCGTACATGATGCGTACAGTCATGTGGTCAGCCAGGGAGGCAATCGATGATTTGTTTTTTTGAGAGCCATAGCTAGTGAACATGTATGCTTGCAGTGCACCTACCGGGGAGGAATTGAAGTTTCCAAAATATGCGTGGAAATAATAGAGATTCAGGCCACAGCAGAGGCACGGTCCATTCGGGTGTTGTTGTGAAAATATCCTGTAGTAGTTTCTGTGTTCTGAGTGGTGGTTTCGTGATGAATTTGGAGCGAGCCAAAACCTTCTGGTGGCTGTTTAGAAGATAATGGCCGGATGAATCTTCTGTTAAGAATGGAGGCTAGGGAGACGCATATGCGCAGCAGGCCTAGTAGTGGCAATTGCGTGGACGAGTGCCATGAATTAAAGGTAGAAAATACCAAGTAACAGCATGAAGAGGGTACAAGAAGCAGGTAAAATAATCGCAGAATTTTGTTGGAATAATTTATACTTACCTGCCGGTTGGACGGGAGAAAATCTTGCACTGCGAGTCGGACAACTTAGCATCAGATGGAGTTCTGGGGATGAAGTGGCTTACTGCCTTGGGCCGTCGGCTCTTATAGGCCTTTGGGGCGCATTATTACATAAACCTTTGAATGGTGCAATACATGCCTTGGCAATAAAGAATTGTTGAGCATGGTTTGATCAGGGGTAGGATGGCTACTGGTTGAGTATAATTCACTCAGGCCTGTGAAACAGACAGGACGATGTAAACACAATAATTCAAAAGGCCATTGTCAATATCTGCCTGTTGACTGAGCACCTTGGACTATTTGGTAGGCCCATCCACGTACCGGTACGGGAAGGTTCATGAAAGTAAACCAAGTTGTTGTAACTTGATTATGTAACGACAGTGACGTGCATTGTTGAAGTCTTTTATTCCAGAATGTGCACTGAGTCACATTCACATTTCGTTGACCTGGTATGTTGTGTAATCGGAGATGTGTTCGTTGAGTGTGGTTTCATGGTCTGATCAATTTATTACTTGGTGAAGCAGGTGTGAATATAACACCAGGTAACGCAACCATCAGATATGCCGTAGCCTTTTATTAATTATTGCGTGTGTCACGTAAACTGAAAATACAGAAATGAAGAAATGTCATAACAACCGTTTCTGACTCAATGACTATAGCTCCTATTACACCACGTCACATCCAAGTCCGTCTGGAGGACTGTCTTCGGCCCCCACACACCAGGCGGTGCTGCCACCTATATGCAGCAATAGGAATCAACTAGCCAATTTACCCATCTCGCAAAGACCTCATAAGTTTCAAACCTGACGTACTTAAGTGCCGCAAAGGCCATCAATTGACAGTACATAACATCATATTCATTGACATACCTCAAAAAATCGGGACCTAGCTGCAAAGACATAAAAAAGACACTTTGGTCCCCTGCATCAAAATTAGCGCAATTTCTTGTATCATGTATCAAAAACGACAACAACAACACTAGGTACAGTCTACTCCAAAAGATCATAACCAACGGTTCTTATACCAGCCCCCCTAATTACGACGAATGCCTCATTTGGAGAAATTAGAATCCTCATAAAAAATGAAAGTCAAGTCCTCGAAACTCAGATCATATTATCTAAAAGAATGATGCGCCCATCATACACATCCGCACAAAGAATGTCAAAAAACATCTACGACGAGACGGACTCCGCCTCTAGCAATGTTACCAGTTTCGTAATCGGACGAACTAATTCCGAGTTCTTTGTTTTCAAACGCGCAACACGAACCAACCCCCTTTCATCCTTGTTCACTTCGACGACCCTCGCCATCATCCACTGATTTCTAGGAACCGCGTCGGTGATCAGCACCACATCTCCTACTGCCACATTACGGTGCGGCTCTAACCACTTTTGCCTCTGTTGTAACAGAGCAACATATTCCAGTCTCCACCGGCTCCAAAACTGTCCTGCTAGGTGTTGGATTTGCCGCCATCGTTGACGAACATACGCATCCTGTTTCACGAATTCTCCCGGAGGTAACTGAGGTTCAGTTTCCATAATCAACAGGTGGTTCGGCGTCAGTACTCCTAGCTCATTCGGATCATCCGAGGCCATCGTCAAAGGCCTGCTGTTTATCACGAACTCCACTTCGCAGAAGAGTGTTTGCAAGCCCTCCTCATCAGTTCTAATGTTCTGCTCCCGCATAATGCCATATAAGACCTTGCGCGTCGTGCGTATGAGCCTTTCCCATATACCTCCGTGATGTGAGGCCTTCGGAGCGTTAAAGACCCATTCTATTCCCTCCTGTTGAAGCGCCTTACACATGTGTGCCTCGTTCCATTCATTGAGAGCTCGCCGTAATTCCTCTTTCGCGCCTACTAAATTCGTACCGTTGTCCGAACGCATATATTTGACGCGTCCACGTCTAGCTACCAATCGACGAATTGCGTTTACACAAGAGTTCATGTCCATCGACCAAGCTAACTCCAAGTGCACGTTCCTCGTGGTAATTCCTCTTTCGCTCCTACTAAATTCGTACCGTTGTCCGAACGCATATATTTGACGCGTCCACGTCTAGCTACCAATCGACGAATTGCGTTTACGCAAGAGTTCATGTCCATCGACCAAGCTAACTCCAAGTGCACGCTCCTCGTGGTAAAACATGTGAATAGTACACCATAACGTTTGACGATGCTTCGGCCTCTTTTGATTTTTCCAACGGGCCAAAGTAATCTACTACGACCTTCGTGAACGGCTTCTCACCGCCCAAGAGCCTCTGAACGGTAATTCCGCCATTTTCTGCTCGCACGTTTTAGCCCGGTAACGACGGCAAGTAACGCATTTGCTGATCATGGCCCAATCAATTTCGTTGCCCGCGGAACCCAGTATTTCTGTCGCACTCTGCTCAACACTGCATTTCTACCGACGTGTCCCATGCTCCGATGCGTCTCTTCTAAGATCAACTTCACAACAGATGATTCCTTCAGTAACAATATTGGGTGTTTAGTCTCCACTGGAACTGTACTCCTTGCTAAACGTCCTCCAACTCGCACCATTCCATTCTCGTCTTTGAATGGATCGAGCTTGCTGATACTAGTGACCTTGGAATAGTCCTCAGGAATGTGTCTGATCTGCTCATATCTAACTATCGCCCGCTCAGCTTCCTCAATCTCCTGCATACTGAGACTAGGTATCTTAGAGACACTAGAGACTGACTCTGCTACACGTAGCTGTGAGACTGACTCTCCCTTCAAGCGCTTCTTCAAGTTGTTCTTGGCTCTCAAAATCCACGCTACCACTCGCTTCAGTTTGCTCCAACTGGAAAATCGGTTGAACAACGTGTCGAGCACCGTACAAGCTTCGCTGACGACTGTCGCCGTACTAACTTTCTTGAGTTCTACATCATCCGCTGGAATACGATTCGATAACTCTGTCTGTGGCCACGTAGCTTCCTCTTGACGCAAAAATTCGGGCCCCTTCAGCGACGCGATGTCGGCAGGATTCTGCTTTGTATTAACGTAGCCCCAATGACTCGGATCACTGCCCTCGTGGATGGTCGTCAAACGATTCGCCACAAATGTGTGGAAGCGACTTGCTTCGTTATGAATATATCGCAACACGGACATACTGTCGGTCCAATACCTGACAGCATGAAACTTGTAATCCATCTCCTGCATCAACAAACATCCAAACTTCACTGCCACTGAAGCTGCCGTAAGCTCCATGCGAGGTATCGTTATACGTTTCAATGGAACCACTCTAGATTTTCCAGTCAACAGCTCACAGTTGATGAAACCACCAGAATCCACCATTCTGACGTACGCGGCAATACCGTATCCCTTGGTACTAGCGTCTGAAAATACATGCAACTGACATGTCGTGACTTCAAGGAATGAAGCTGGCTTCAAACACCGTGGAACTGTCAAATTCTTGAGATACACAAGATCTGCCAACCACGTCTCCCATAGCGACTTGCTTCGTTATGAATATATCGCAACACGGACATACTGTCGGTCCAATACTTGACAGCATGAAACTTGTAATCCATCTCCTGCATCAGCAAACATCCAAACTTCACTGCCACTGAAGCTGCCGTAAGCTCCGTGCGAGGTATCGTTATACGTTTCAATGGAACCACTCTAGATTTTCCAGTCAACAGCTCACAGTTGATGAAACCACCAGAATCCACCATTCTGACGTACGCGGCAATACCGTATCCCTTTTGGTACTAGCGTCTGAAAATACATGCAACTGACATGTCGTGACTTCCAGGAATGAAGCTGGCTTCAAACACCGTGGAACTGTCAAATTCTTGAGATACACAAGATCTGCCAACCACGTCTCCCACTGTCTCAGTTTATCAGGTGGCACCGGGTCGTCCCAGCCAATTTCCTTCTTACAAAGTGACTGTAGTAACATTCTGGCAGGTAAAATAACCGGTGCTGCGATCCCCAGCGGGTCGAATACCGAGCTTATAGTGGAAAGCATCCCTCGTCGTGTTTGTGGCTTCTCCTCCAATGTAGCGCTAAAGCTGAGTGTGTCTTCTTCCACTGACCACACGATACCTAATGTACGCTCAGTCGGAATACCATATCTCCTTCAATCTCCATCCGTAAGGCCTTGGCTCTTTCCGTAATCGGTATAGAGTCATTAACGACAGTACTGTTGCTCCGCCATGCTGTGAGACGAAAGCCCCCTGCTTTACACAGTTCGATCGTGTCATGTGCTGTAGACACTCCGTTCTTCTCTCCTTGTACGGAATTGATGTAATCATCAACATAGAACGCACGTCGTACACCATCTACCACCTCTTGGCTGAACGAACCTTCATTATCCCAGGCAGTTTGACGTAGAGCCACGTTGGCGCACGCTGGGGAAGATATTGCCCCAAATGGATGTACTATCATCTTGCAGACCTCTGGTTCGCGACTAACATCCCCTTCAGGCCACCAGAAAAAGCGTAACAAGTCCGTACACTTCTCCGACACTCCGACTTGATAAAACATGCTCTCTATGTCTGCGATCAGAGCGACACTTTCCTGACGGAATCTGACAAGCACCTCAAAAATGGTCTTCGTAAGATTATGCCCCTGCAGTAGTACATCATTTAACGAGACCCCCTCGTGTCGTGCCGAACAATCAAAGACAACTCTCAATTTGTGCTTACGGGGATGATATATCCCATGGTGTGGGATATACCACTCTTGACTATTGTCCGCCTCTTGATCCACCTCAACCTTGACCGCATACCGTTTACTGATCAGATTCTGCATGAACGCACAGTAATCCGTACGAAACTGAGAATCCTTCATCATTCTCCTCCGGACAGACTTCAATCTGTTCAGCGCCTGCTCTCTATTATTCGGAAGTACCGGCTTTTCCTGTCGTAACGGTAAGTCCATACAGTAATGCCCATTTTTGAGCACTAAACTGTCCTTGACCTTCCTTTCAAACACCAAATCTTCTCTCGACGGTTCCTTTCGGGTGTCAATGGCTCGTTCCGGGAAGTCCAAGTTTATGGCTTGCCTAACGAGACGTTCCAACTTGTCATGCTCTTCTAATTGTTCCACCGCCAGTACCTCAACTCTATTCACCGGAAGCCTATCCATCACAGTCAGTTCTATCCCCTTCAGGCCACCAGAAAAAGCGTAACAAGTCCGTACACTTCTCCGACACTCCGACTTGATAAAACATGCTCTCTATGTCTGCGATCAAAGCGACACTTTGCTGACGGAATCTGACAAGCACCTCAAAAATAGTCTTCGTAAGGTTAGGCCCCTGCAGTAGTACATCATTTAGCGAGACCCCCTCGTGTCGTGCCGAACAATCAAAGACAACTCTCAATTTACGCTTACGGGGATGATATATCCCGTGGTGTGGGATATACCACTCTTGACCATTGTCCACCTCTTGGTCCGCCTCAACCTTGACCGCATACCGTTTACTGATCAGGTTCTGCATGAATGCACAGTAATCAGTACGAAACTGAAAATCCTTCATCATTCTCCTCCGGACAGACTTCAATCTGTTCAGCGCCTGCTCTCGATTATTCGGAAGTGCTGGCTTCTCCTGTCGTAACGGTAAGTCCATACAGTAATGTCCATTTTTGAGCACTAAACTGTCCTTGACCTTCCTTTCAAACAACAAATCTTCTCTCGACGGCTCCTTCCGTGTGTCAATGGCTCGTTCCGGGAAGTCCAAGTTTATGGCTTGCCTGACGAGACGTTCCAACTTGTCATGCTCTTCTAATTGTTCCACCGCCAGTACCTCAACTCTATTCACCGGAAGCCTATCCATCACAGTCATCACTGCCATCTCCAGCCCCCATAGAACACTTTGCCTCCACACTTGACGTACAGCTACTAGCTACCGCCTTACTACTGGTACCTTCGGGTTTCACAACCTTGTCCTTATTACCCTTAGTCTCATCATGAAGTACAGTCGGATGTCTCAGCTTACACCGTTCACACGTTGCCCGGTTTCTGCAATCTTTATTCTGATGCCCTTGCCTCAGACAACCCCAACATAGCCCTTTCGTCTTAACAAACTCCATTCTCTCTTTAGCCGGCTTTGACTGAAACGTTTCACAAGAACTAAAGCTGTGCGATGTACCCTTACAGTACCCACAGGGTTTCTCAAAAGCGAACTTGACAACCATGGGTTTCACTTGACCCTGACCATGCTGGCTCGATGACCTTGACTTGACATCCGTAGGTGTAGCAGCTTCTGACTTGTTAGTGTCGACGATCCCTGTCGCAAAACTCCCCTTGGCCTTTACTGGTTTTGTACCATGTGCCACGTTACCACCGGTTGCCGTAGAACTCTTCCTATCAGCTGCCAAAGCCTGTTTTCCATAAGTCGGATCGTTGGCCTTACGGGCCTCCTTACGCACTAACTCCACCAAATCACTAAACTTGACCACTTGACCCGGGGTTTCCTTCTTGTTCGCTACCAGGGTTCTCCACTTCTCCTGAACATAGTACGGAACCTTCGTCACCAATCTGCGGAGATTTTCAGAATATTCCAACACTTTCACTGCGTCCATACTCGTGATGGCATTCTGGCACTCCGTAAGGAATATCGAAAAGCTATCAAGTCCCTTAGCATCGTCCGAGCGAATCACCGACCAATCTAAGGCTTTCTTCACAAAGGCATTTGCTATTATCTCAATATCTCCATAGCGCCTATCAAGTTCACGCAGTGCCGCTGGAAATCCCTGATTCGCATCCAAATGACTGTAACCAGCAACTATTTTATTTGCCTCCCCCTTAGTATATTGATCCAGATAACTCATCCTCTCATCATTATCTGTAGTGAGTGCCTCGACCTTAAGCCTGAACTGCCGCAGAAATCTCTTGTATTCTAGTGGGTCACCGCTGAAACTCTTAATCTCCCCCTGGGGTTTCTTCAGTTCTCTAACCATAGCTGTCATGACATCTGCTTCAGCTGAAGTCGCTTGATTTACGGCTGTACCAACATCTGGCTGTCTCAATGATGGGGCTCCCCCTGTTGTGGTGGGCGGATGTTCCACTTGACGTCGCTCCGTTGATACCACGGCTGGATACTCTACTGTCTGCACCTGCGGTTGTTCCACATGTGCCACCACTGGGTCATGACACTCTGGTTGGGCACGGCAATGCTCCACCGGTGCCACCGCTGGAACTGGGCTCCGTGGTTGTACCCAATACCCACTGTCATGTTCAGGTGATCTTCTATTACTAACTGGCTCCATCTTAGGAACAAACTCTCGGGCCGCCACATTTAGAAATAGCGGTAGAGAATTCTCTGTTTCCATCCGGTTTTCCATCACGGGATCTCCCTTACCTACTGACCCACCATCCTCCATATTCTCTTCAATAACTCGGCACCTGCCTCTGCCACTTTCAACTCCGTTTCCATGTTCAAATCTTCTTCTTCTTGCTTCAACTGGAACTTGGCACGTTCGATCTCTTGTTTTCGTCTCATCGCTGCCCTCTTTTCCATAAGCTCAACCTTCAGCTGCTCCTCTTGAACCTTGGCCATCCTCAATGACACTGACGAACACCCAGACTCTGCTGTGCTGCATGTCGATTTGGTCCTCCTTGACCTTCCTGACCTTTGGGATGATGCTCGTTGTTGCACAATCGCCTCCCGCGCCTTCAACTCCCTTTCCGCTTCTGTTATCCACTCTACCAACTTGGCCTTAAACATCTTACAACGTTTGTCCATTTCTACAAAATTTGACCAATAATCCTCCTCCTTCTCTTCTGGACTGAGCAGCTCATGCAATGAATCATGTTGATCATAAAATTCGCAGCAAAGGTCCATCCAAGACTTGTAGAGTATTCTCACTGCCGACAAGTGACCTACATCGCTTAACAATTCTTCAATCTCTTGCTGTTCTTTACTCATCCGCTTTGCTGTACGATTCCTAGCTTTCTCTTTACTCTCCTTCGCGTACTCCAACCCTTTCTCAGTAAACTTCCTTGTCCTCACCTCTCTTTCACCATGCTCAGTGCCCTTACTCTCCTTTTCACCGTGCTCAGTGTCCTTACTCTCCCTTTCACCGTGCTCAGTGTCGTTAATTAGGAATTTATTTGAAGCAAACAAAAAGTACATAACAAAAGATAAGTTGTCCAGGGCTGAAGCAGGCATTAGTAGCCCTGGATTAACAAAAATAGCATATACAGTAAATAAATGATGGTGGAAGACAACAGTACACACGAAAATGAGAGAAAAAAGAAATGGTACAAAACAAAGAGTAAGATAGATAAGACCATGATGCCAGGTTGCAGGATTTTACAACTGGACAGGGTACTATTAAACATTATTAAGTAAGGCGACAGTGTCAGAAATAAAAAGACTAACTGCAGTAATGACACCACGGTTAGTTGCTAGTGGAGACTGTTGCATCCCCCATAGTAAACCCCGCAGTGTCCTTACTCTCCTTTTCACTGTGCTCAGTGTCCTTGCTCACCTTTTCACTGTGCTCAGTGTCCTTGCTCACCTTGACCACCGTACCTTCAGCTCCCTCGTCACCCTTTATGCCAGCCCCCATAGCTTGATCTGGCTTGACCTCTTCCACCGTCTCTCGTGATGCTTTCTCGTCTTTACCTTCGGTGTTGGTTTGATCCACTTGGTCTTCCATCTTGCTGCTTCTATATTGTCTCGAGTTTGAGTTTACTATAACACCAGGTAACGCAACCATCAGATATGCCGTAGCCTTTTATTAATTATTGCGTGTGTCACGTAAACTGAACATACAGAAATGAAGAAATGTCATAACAACTGTTTCTGACTCAATGACTATAGCTCCTATTACACCACGTCACATCCACGTCCGTCTGGAGGACTGTCTTCGGCCCCCACACAAGGCGGTGCTGCCACCTATATGCAGCAATAGGAATCAACTAGCCAATTTACCCATTTCACAAAGACCTCATAAGTTTCAAACCTGACGTACGTAAGTGTCGCAAAGGCCATCAATTGGCAGTACATAACATCATATTCATTGACATACCTCAAAAAAATCGGGACCTAGCTGCAAGGACATAAAAAAGACACTTTGGTCCCCTGCATCAATAGCGCAATTTCTTGTATCATGTATCAAAAACGACAACAACAAGTCTACTCCAAAAGATCATAACCAACGGTTCTTATAGTTGTGGTCAATGTGGATGGTAACTAAGTGGCAGAGAATGGGTGGTTGGTGAGAGGATGCATTGTCCACGTATGGCCAATGCATCCTCTCACAGAGTGTTGGTGTCTTTCCCCTCTGTTTGGAATAGAGCAACAGTGGCCCACGAAAAAAACACACAACCGACTGGAAGCCGTAAAATAAGGGTGTATCGGTAGGCCTAGGCCTAGTCCATGATGTTCTTCTCACACCATAATCTTCTTTCCCTCTTCTTTTCACCCT
>NMRB01000378.1:0-25769 GCA_002633025.1 Notospermus geniculatus | reverse complement strand
AAAAACGAAGAGGTATATTCATGCGAATATTTCTCACAAATGTTCCCTGATAAGGCTGTATGATATGAAATCAATTTCGAATCAAATATCTGAAATTTTCAAAAGTTAGGTTTTTCATGATATTTTGAAATTTGCTATCTTCGTGATATTTTGCCAATATTTTTCAATCTCTGTACATTTCGACTATTGGGGCTTCAATGTATAAACCCGCATGTAGGCCTTTATTGAGCATATTCAGAAAATTGGATGTACTGGCCATTAATTTTCTCCTGTGCGGTCATGCATGAAAACCAATCAAGCATGACTGGTACCAAAAGATTCAGGAAGAGTTGCTGCATAAGTACAAGCAAAAATATATTGTATATATTGGTACACAATAAAACAATGGGCCTTTTTAAAAGTGTCTAGTTTTTTTGACTCACTCTGTATTGGCCCTGTGCTTCTTTGTACTCGTCATTCACAATTTTATGAATTTCCATGAACAACTAGGTCATCTGGTTCTGAGATGACAATCCCTCTCGTACAATATGATCATGTAGCATGTTGTGATATTCCGCTGCGAATCCTATTGATCGCAGGTGGTTTTATTGCATCGCCTACATGGAAGCCCGCATGGAAGCTACCGTATTTGATTGGGTATTTGGGGCATGTACGTCCTTCAAGACAGGCCCAACTTGACACCAAACCACACATCGGTAAGTCAAACGAAATGCATGCCGCCGCATTCTTAAATCAACAATTTCAGCATAAAATAGGCCTAGGCCTAGCTACTTCGACAAATGAGATAGCTGAAAATATTGCCAGACATACACACACACAGGTACATGTACATGCCAGCCAGTGTTGAAAATAAAGCTTGCCGCACACTGAAGCTATCTGCTGAGCACAGTCAGTCGTTGAGACCGTTTGCTCAGCACTGTGAGATAGCTCGCTGTTTTTTCGGCGAGTCACCGAAAATACGCGCGCACAGCGAGCTATCTGCTGGTTTTTTAAAATCAACAGGCCCTCTCCGAGCAAGTGGTGTAAAAACTACCTATACATATTTTGCATTGCTCCCCTCCTGACCTGGATTTCTGTATTCAAGGTCATTCACGAATAGGCTAATCAGTTAGTCGATCTCCTAATCAGCAGAAACGGTAGGCCAAGGATACGTGTGCTTCACCAATCGTATGTAATTACCACTGCGGGCGTTTAGTAAAATTACAGGTCGAATAATAGACTCACCGGAATCCTTTGTGGCAAGTTAATTATAGTGTCGGGCACCCAGCTGCAGCTGCTGTTTCAAATCTCGGGATCCGATACTAATGTTTGTGTAGCAGTACTGTGGAACAACCACTGGCTCGAGTGCGCGAGACAACAGGCATGACAGGTGCTGCTGCATGCTTGACACCTCTCCCCAGAAACGTTCTCCGATATCAGGAATAGCCCACAACGCGGTGTAGTTGTGACGCGGAAAAACGGCAACTGGAGCCCACCACGACCTACAGGCCGGCTTATGATACTTAACGAAATAACGAAATGACAACGAAATAACGAAATGTACGTATTGACCTAGGGAGATATCATTTCATTTGAGCCCAGCATGAGTGTATTACTTTGCTAACAGGCGAAATCAGCGAGTGTGCAGTGACACATGTCAGTTGTCAGACTAAATTAGGCCTACCTAAGCAGGAAGACAAACAATCCATAAACCATAATCTTTGGAGGTCAGCCGCCTCANCCGAAAATCACCTACACTATAAAAATATCAGCAGCGATCCATAAAGGCCTTCGTCGTGTACTGCCGCCTGTCGGCGGGTTCCGGGATCATTGCGTCTAGGCCTATGGGAAGCAGATGGCAGCAGTTTTATGTGTTGAAGTACCTGTTTTTATGCCGCAAAAACGAAGAGGTATATTCATGCGAATATTTCTCACAAATGTTCCCTGATAAGGCTGTATGATATGAAATCAATTTCGAATCAAATATCTGAAATTTTCAAAAGTTAGGTTTTTCATGATATTTTGAAATTTGCTATCTTCGTGATATTTTGCCAATATTTTTCAATCTCTGTACATTTCGACTATTGGGGCTTCAATGTATAAACCCGCATGTAGGCCTTTATTGAGCATATTCAGAAAATTGGATGTACTGGCCATTAATTGTCTCCTGTGCGGTCGTGCATGAAAACCAATCAAGCATGACTGGTACCAAAAGATTCAGGAAGAGTTGCTGCATAAGTACAAGCAAAAATATATTGTATATATTGGTACACAATAAAACAATGGGCCTTTTAAAAAGTGTCTAGTTTTTTTGACTCACTCTGTATTGGCCCTACGCTTCTTTGTACTCGTCATTCACAATTTTATGAATTTCCATGAACAACTAGGTCATCTGGTTCTGAGATGACAATCCCTCTCGTACAATATGATTATGTAGCATGTTGTGATATCCCGCTGCGAATCCTATTGATCGCAGGTGGTTTTATTGTATCGCCTACATGGAAGCCCGCATGGAAGCTACAGTATTTGATTGGGTATTTGGGGCATGTACGTCCTTCAAGACAGGCCCAACTTGACACCAAACCACACATCGGTAAGTCAAACGAAATGCATGCCGCCGCATTCTTAAATCAACAATTTCAGCATAAAATAGGCCTAGGTCTAGCTACTTCGACAACTGAGATAGCTGAAAATATTGCCAGACATACACAGGTACATGCAGCCAGTGTTGAAAATAAAGCTTGCCGCACACTGAAGCTATCTGCTGAGCACAGTCAGTCGTTGAGACCGTTTGCTCAGCACTGTGAGATAGCTCGCTGTTTTTTCGGCGAGTCACCGAAAATACGCGCGCACAGCGAGCTACATGTATCTGCTGGTTTTTAAAAATCAACAGGCCCTCTCCGAGCAAGTGGTGTAAAAACTACCTACTACATATTTTGCATTGCTCCCCTCCTGACCTGGATTTCTGTATTCAAGGTCATTCACGAATAGGCTAATCAGTTAGTCGATCTCCTAATCAGCAGAAACGGTAGGCCAAGGATACGCGTGTTTCACCAATCATATGTTAATACCACTGCGGGCGTTTAGTAAAATTACAGGCCGAATAATAGACTCACCGGAATCCTTTGTGGCAAGTTAATTATAGTGTCGGGCACCCAGCTGCAGCTGCTGTTTCAAATCTCGGGATCCGATACTAATGTTTGTGTAGCAGTACTGTGGAACAACCACTGGCTCGAGTGCGCGAGACAACAGGTGCTGCTGCATGCTTGACACCTCTCCCCAGATACGTTTTCCGATATCAGGAATAGCCCACAACGCGGTGTAGTTGTGACGCGGAAAAACGGCAACTGGAGCCCACCACGACCTACAGGCCAACTATGTCCAATAAAAAGTGGGACGGCCACCGTGTGATAATCTTTTCTCACATTGAGACATCCTTTGTCTCGTAGTTCGGTATTTCAAGGTCTATTCTGGGACACGGCCAGTTGTGAGATGTCACCGAAGACGACCAGCGGGAGTTCCTCGCTGTGCGAGAAGATGAACTGATTCTACAGGGATATTCTACGTGCTTTGGTTGGATGAATTCTCGACAGGGAGCGGGGCTACAGCATGGATCAGCTCTGTGGTTATTGGAATGACCAATTTCTTAAGTAAGTCAGCGTGGGATGACCATTCAGTTGCAAGCAAGTTAGGATAGGCTATCTTTCTTCCACAATACATGTACAAGGGAATCAACTTTCCTTGGAACTGGGGCTCTATTTCGGGTTATGCCAATTTCGCCTTCAAAAAGCATTCATTTATTTATATTCGCCTTATCCCAATTCCCATGTTACCTTTCCCAATCCTGCCGTATCCCATCTTGCGTCTGTCTCTATTCGCGTTTTCTGATTTTGCCATGTCATATAATCTGGAATAAGGCCATCTGAGACAAAGCGGAATAGCACAAAGGCTAAATAGGACATACAAATGTAGGACAGGGTGAACTGAGAAAAGGCCAGGTCAGAGAAGGTGAAATGAGAGAAGGGTGTGTTTCAAAATTGGTCACCCAAGAAAATGGGACAAAATTTAACTTTGAAATGATCACAGGCATTGATTTTCCAAAAATCAAAAATGTACTACATGTATTTGATAATATAGACCTTTAACTATTAGTTTCTCCATCTGGGATGTACACTAGTACAGTGTCCACTCATTTGAAGGAGGGTATCAAAAAATATTGAGCTTACCAGCAAAATCTATCGTTCCGTCCGACACCAAAACTACTTTCTGCTGTCAGACTTTAAAAGGTTAATAGATTAATTAGTTTTAGTGCCATAATTTAGAGCTCCATGATACCTATAATGTAGATCTGACATGAATATTGTAGAGTTTCAAGAAACAGTAGACAAAAGAATGGTGAAAATTTTCTGGTGTCGGGCGGAACACTTTTTGAAACTCACCCTGAAGAGGCAGATTGAAAAAAGGCGGAATGGGCAGACACCCATATCAAAAGTTGTAAGAAAACCAGTTATCTAACATTTTCTTGAGGACTGCTGGGTAAATTACTGCCAAATTTTCCGGAGTACCGCCGCGGCATTTGAATTCAGTGCCTTTGGATGCATAAACATGAGCCTTTGATCCCACCACAAAATACGCGCTACAGGAAATTCATCATTATCACCTTCTCTTGCAGGTCCTGTAGCCAGCATCGCCACCAATAAATTTGTAGATCTGACATGAATATTGTAGAGTTTCAAGAAACAGTAGACAAAAGAATGGTGAAAATTTTCTGGTGATGTCGGGCGGAACACTTTTTGAAACTCACCCTGAAGAGGCAGCAGATTGAGAAAAGGCGGAATGGGCAGACACCCATATCAAAAGCTGTAAGAAAACCAGTTATCTAACATTTTCTTGAGGACTGCTGGGTAAATTACTGCCAAATTTTCCGGAGTACCGCCGCGGCATTTGAATTCAGCGCCTTTGGATGCATAAACATGACCCTTTGATCCCACCACAAAATACGCGCTACAGGAAATTCATCATTATCACCTTCTCTTGCAGGTCCTGTAGCCAGCATCGCCACCAATAAATAGGGCTATCAGAAGGTGGTATTTGTATCTGGGCTTATCCTCGGAGTAGGGTTGACAGGGGCGGCCTACTCCCCTGGCATATACACCCTCATCGTGACATATGGTGTAATTTCAGGTGGGTCTGATTCAACATCACACCGGGCAGCGAAATGTTTATTCCTGCCACATTCTCCAAAATAAAGAAAGAAATATGAGGAGGTGGAAAAATTGGTGTCAAAAGTGGGATCCGAACCTAACCCTGTGATCATTAGGCAAGCTCTCTACCACCTGAGCTAACCGGCCATCGTTGCCAACCATCGAAAACTTCTTGATGTCTTTCGTCAAATACAGGTCTACATACATAGGCCGCTTTTCCACGAGGCGTGTGCGGGCGCGGAGGAGGTAAGGTGGCGGGCGTGGGTGGAAAAAAATAGATCCAACATATTATTTCCCTTTAGCTATCACTCGCACCCGCGCCCGCAAATGCCTTGTGAAAACATAACACGGTTACTGGCCGTGGGCCTTAACCAAAACCTTCATTCAAGCCCTTTTTACACTACGCAGAATTTTGGCCTGGATGAACCGTGCCGTGCTCGGCCCGGGTCAGGCCCGCCTCAAAATGACCATTTACACTGCACCATGAGAACCGCGCCAATATCTGAATCACCCGCTCTCCTTTCTCTGGAGGTAGGCCTAGGAAATCTCCGTCATTTTCAATATGGCTGCGCCCATGAACATTCGCGGCAATGACGTATTGAGTTCAAGGTCGATAAATGAGCATGCGCACTTCACTATAGGAGAGTCATTCAAGTGGGCCGAGCCCAGTAGCGCGTTTACACTGTGCAGTTTTTCAGCAGAACCTAGACCACAGAGTAGTCTCTACATCTGACGATTTAAGAGACTACTGTCGCCCTCTTGATTCTGGCTGTGATTCGTCGGAATACGTCCAATCAAAATACGAATCTTCTCTGATGACGTATCGGCGGCAGGTATTCCCCAAAGAAGCCAAGTTTCCAAGATGGCGTCTGGCATCCAACATTTCTCGCTTCGAACATTCAGCGAGATAGTGCAACGAATGTCAGCGAGATAAACACTCAGTGACCTATCCTAGCGATGTTTTGTGTCATTAGCTAAACATCCTGGCGATAGTCCGATGAAGAAACCACCCTGCTATCTCATTTCGACTCCTGTAGCTTGCCGTTAGAGCGCCGCACACAGATGTACACGATGTAGGCATGATGTACAGGTCTGCTAACTGATGCGCGCGCATCCTGCCTGGTAGGAATTCCGACCACACCTCCGGTTTCGAGACCCCGACACCAGTTCCTAACGTGCTGCACGGTGGAACTGGATACCGGTTAAGCAGAACCGTGCTCGACCGGGGTCGAACCCACCTCCTGTTGGGGGGTTTGGCCCGGATAAAAGTAGCACCGTGCCGAGCCCAACAATGCCGTGCCAACCCATTTACACTACCACTTTTTTGCCGTGCCGTGCTCGGCCCGGGTCGAGCACGGTTTATAGTGAAAACACGTAGTGTAAAAGGGGCTTTATATAGTCACTGCTGAGTACAGTCACATTAGCAGGGACTATTATTATTGTTGCTGTATTGTTGTTTATTGATTTCCAACTTTGGCATGCAATCAAAGGCCTTGTGAAAGCATGAAAGAATTTCAATATGTCCATTCGTCCATTTCAGGAGTTGGCTATGGCCTGATGTATTCCCCAACTGCCACCATTGCCGTGTGGTACTTCGAGAAGAACGCAGGGTTGGCCCTTGGTGTCGCTACCTGCGGTGGTGGCTGTGGCACCTTTCTCATGCCGCTGATCATCGAAGTCCTAATGGAGGCCTACGGTTGTTTAAGCCTTAATATCTCTGTCTGTGGCGCCCTCATGCGGACGTTACCAAACATGCCACATATGAACTCACACAAAAGGACGAGTGCTGCCCAGTAGGTATGTATCAAAACTAAACTTATAAAGGTCGAGTTTTCGGCCATGAACATTTGGTACTACATTTATGACTGGCCATCCCCAATCACGTGGGTTATGTGTACGTCCAGTTTTCGTTCGGTTTTGAATGGTAACCCCACCCACTTTCATTGAAAGACCCGCCTGATTCCAATGACCGTCGGTGTGGATGAATGAGCTCTGTTGCGCAACAACTATTGAAACCGCTAAAAACTCCGCCTCTTGGCCAGGTATACCAAATGGATAAAATCAATGATACAATACATGCAACTTTTAATTCAACCGAGAGAGCAAGTGGGAGGTGTCGTTTTCTCTTTGGCCAAGTTACTTCGGCGCGAGTTCGACCAAGTAAATGGAACAAGGTCAATGAGCCATGCGCTATTATTGTGCTTTGTCAACCAGTCTTTGTTCTGCTACTGACAAAATGCAGCTTAACGCCACCACCACCGCGACTCCCACTTTTGACGGAAGACCCGATTCCACCACTGGATCACCTCCGCCTCTTCGGCGATTCGAAGAAAAAATAGAGAGCTTTCGCAAATCCCCCGACACGACGACGCGAACTTCTATCCCGCTATTGTTCACTGTTTTCTTCGCGGCGTTGAACAATGGATTTGGCGTTCGCGTTGGCGTTTCGAGGGCTTTGCGAAAACTCCCTATTGACGACGACGCCAAATGGCCGTCACAACGGAAAAGACGTTTTTTTTACAAGTCGCTTCCCATGAAATGTGATCCGTCACATCAAATCACAAGATATGAATAAGGATGAACCAAATTACTCGAGGAGCTGAGATAAAGCTTGAGGCAGAAACGTAATCACTGAGATTTTACAAAACGCAGGTCTACAATACGCTAAGGGCTACGGAAATTGACAAAACGTTGGTCTCGACCTGCTAATTTCAGAGCGACTTTGTACTCATTTTGTGGTGACGGGTCAGAAATGGACTTTGGTGGATGAGTGGGGAGAGAGTGCAAGTCCTTCCATACACGAAGGCCCCATTACATGATCTTACATCACGCGGTCATCACGAGGTTGGTTTTGACGCCTTGCCATGTCATTACCTACGGCGACATGCTGGAGGACATTCCTGGTATTTCTTTGTCGATTGTATAATAGGGTCGTGTGTCTCGTGGGTTTTCAAGCGTCATGGCCCTTGCTAATCGGCCATATCAGGCGACAGATAACGTCAATTACAAGGACTCTATTCAAGCAAACCGTACCGAGACCCCGCCAGTCTACGCCCTACACTGTCCATTCACTATTAGGGGATTGTGCTTTATCTTCGTGTTAACCAATCACAAGGTGGACCTAGCGGACGAAAACATATAATTATGGTTACGTTCACCGTCAGTCGGCGCTGTGGTCGATAAGGCGCGGGCGACCAATCACATTCAGTGTTACATGTTCAACTTAATCATAGGTTCATTTTTCGTTTTCGTACGTTCAGTTTTGATACATACCTAGTGGGACGTTTTTAAGGTTCCATCTTTTATCGTCCATTTAGTACATCACTTACTCTTCTCACTGGCCATGTCTGTGGCGTATGTCCACCTGGTGGCTGTTGTTGAGAAAGCCACCAACGTGAGGGGGTTGGAGAGTTCTCTTGTCATGGTAGGTTTTGGATTGGCAAACTTTATTGGGCGGTTTGCTCAGGGGGCCATCGCTAACACAGGAAAGATAGACGTCGTCACACAATATTCAGTTTCCTATTTGACATTCGGAATCGCCATTCTCATTGTGCCTTCCGTCACCATTTATGGCCTTCTTTTATTTATTGCTTTTATTCTGGGATTTACAGCTGCCCCTTGGGGGACTCTGTTACAGCTAGTCGTGACGGAAATAGTCGGAAAGGACCGAATGGTCGCAGCCTACGGATACTCTTGGTTTGCCTCAGGAATTGGGTTTGTTCTCGGAGCGCCCATTGCCGGTTGGCTACTGGACGCCACAAAAACATATGATTCTTCCCTATATTTTGGTGGTAGTTCTGTTATCGTGGCAATTTTGATTATGTCAAAGTTCTGGTTTGATAGATGTCGCCACCCAAAGATGGCGCTGGCTGTCATAGAACCAAGTCATCTGACAGTTGATAGACTCGGCCTGAGTTGTGCCTCTCTTAATCAACTTGCCCTGAGCCAAGCCGCCCTGGACAAGCTTGCAACCAGCCTTACAGCAATTAACGTTGAGTGAAGAGAGCCGTGCACCCGTAAAGAGTCTAGGCTCTTGGCAACTTTCTGTCAATAGACATGCTCAAAAGATGGACATTTCTCTTTCGGAATCAAGATTAAGTGAAAAGACGGACAAGAAAGATGCATTAGAGGATGTCGCTCTGTTGGCAAAGGATGGAATGTCAGCATCAGTGAAGGGGTCATCGCTGTGATGGTATTATGGCTGCAGGCCGGGCTGCTGGGCCTTGAAGGCAGGAAGATCCTCCAGGCAGGGGTATCAAAGACGGTGTGGCAGGGCCTCGTGCTTGTCCAGTGTGCGCGACCAAGGTTCCCTCAATCTGAACGTCAGAGAACGATTCGTACCAGCATCGTATCTCTGATGTATATCGGACAGCGCCATATTGCTCCGGGATCTACTTCTTCGGTCATGCTCGACAAGACTGTTCAAATCTATCGATCTGAATGATCAAAGTTACCAATTAGGGATTGTGAGTGTTGCTACACATAGAAAAATGAGTTGAAGCATGTTACCTTACCTGATGAAGGGTCACTCACGCTATAGCAGGTTGAACTTCTCAAGTGGTGAAGTGAAGGCTGGTCGGCCATTTTGTTTGGACATTGTAACGTTGTCCATCCTCGGTGTTATCACTGCCTAAAATGTGCCTTAATCCACTGAATAACTTCAGATTCTACAATAAATAAAATTATCCCACCGATATAATGTGCAAAGAACCCATTTATACGTGAAAAAGTATCAGCATTGGTCTGCACTATATCAAGTGCGGAAGGTTTACGGTCAATGTCACAGACGACCCACTCACTTGCGGCGAATCACTGAATTATCTCGGTATTTGCGAGATGATTACTACGCCGAGGCTCCTATATACAGTCGAGGTAGGTTACGATGGCCGCCCGAATGTAGCCGAGTACCTCCGAAGATGACGTCGATTGAGGTTCCCTTTGAGATACATGTACATGTACGTACAAGCAGGTGGTTGGCCGGTGTCATCGCCTCGACTGCTACAGGTCGGCAGTGATAGAGGAAATCCAGTGGTAAGAAGCAGTTGATCCACAAGTGATCAGTGGGAGCACAGTTGATTGAAATAATAGAGGTTCTCTACTGACGTCACAAAAGTCACGAGACTGCAAAGAATAAGCCGCCCTGGACAAGCTTGCAACCAGCCTTACAGCAATTAACGTGAGTGAAGAGAGCCGTGCACCCGTGAAGAGTCTAGGCTCTTGGCAATTTCTGTCAATAGACATGCTCAAAAGATGGACATTTCTCTTTCGGAATCAAGATTAAGTGAAAAGACAAACAAGAAAGATGCGTTAGAGGATGTTGGTCTGTTGGCAAAGGATGGAATGTCAGCATCAGTGAAGAGGTCATCGCTGTGATGGTATTATGGCTGCAGGGCTACTGAGCCTTGAAGGCAGGAAGATCCCGTCCAGGCAGGGGTATCAAAGACGGTGTGACAGGGCCTACCAAGAAGAGTTCTTGGAGATAACTAACTGTCGACAGGATCAACACCGAGTCCAATGACACAAACGACTGCCATAAATGTACGCATCCTTCGTCCATCCTCGTGCTTGTCCAGTGTGCGCGACCAAGGTTTCCTTTGAGATACATACAAGCAGATGGTTGGCCGGTGTCATCGCCTCGATTGCAACAGGTCGGCAGTGATAGAGGAAATCCAGTGGTAAGAAGCAGTTGATCCACGAGTGATCAGTGGGAGCACAGTTGATTGAAATAATAGAGGTTCTTTACATGACGTCACAAAAGTCACGTGACTGCAAAGAATCGGCCATGTTAGCCGTCAAATGCCCGGCGCTGGCGTCAAAATATATCACGTCATGACATTCTGATGCCAGGATCTGTGTGTTGACACTGTGTTGATGCCGTGATGTCGCCAGACATTTTGACGACCATGCAGTATGGCGGCATCATGTCGTCAATAATGGAAATACGTATGACGTCACGTGAAGAACAAATTACGCAGAACAACCGCTACTAGAGTTGTTGTCTATTCATGACTGTTGAAGGTCCCAAACTGTTGCTGTACATTGCAAGTACTGTATTGTCACCCCACAGTGAACTGTTTGAAGTGTGCAACAGTTATGAATAGACAACAACTCTAGTGTGAACAGTTGTAGCTTGTTCGACGTCTCGTCCCTGTTGCACTGCGTCAAGGACGTCATGACCCGACGTCATTGCGTTGCTTTGCTCTGTTTTTGACGACTTCGGTCGCAGCCCGCAGCGCCGGCCGGTTGGGATAAAAATGTTTGCGGGTTCCTCATTAGAATCAATAAATGGGAAGAATAAAATAGTACTTGCAACTCGTTAGATTTTAATTTCACCTGTTCTATTCCCAGGATAAAATGCACTACCCAGTGCCATTTAAAGACAGGGGCGGTTTCGTTCATGACGTAATGAAAACGATCTGCTTCTTGAGGTGAATTAGATTGGATTTGCTAAGGTTTCCTTGAGGCACATAATGAAGAAATCTGGTGAAACGTTGGATGGCTTCGTGGGAATAGACCATTCTTGGTGGATGATGAGAAAAATAACGGAGGGTAAATCTTGATCTTAGACTCATAGATAACTGTCACGTGGGGATTATCGACTGTTACGTGGGGATTATTGACTGTCTCGTGGGGATTATCGATGTTTCGTGGGGATTGCTGATGTCTCGTGGGATTAAGGACGAGGTTTCCAAGAAGCATCATTCTCGGCTGAGTGATTCAAAAAATTATTGGTTTTGCATTCTAAATCATCTATTGATTCGGAAGAGAACAAAGCGATAGGCAGAGATCTAGAACCAGACGGGGCCTTGAGTAAACTCCTCCCGCAGTTTCAAACCGCTACCCACAACGTTACCCGCGCTCTGAAACTGCTATTGTTGACGCCAGCCTCAAAGTATGACCAACAGACGGCGTTAGGTGTACGATTCGGGGAATCTCCGTTGGGAATGTGCCAAAATGTGCGGTGCGACTTGCTGGTAACGCCTAGGTCACAAATGCACCGGGCCTCGTACGATTTTCCCCACCCAGGGGCTTACTGTGGATTTTAGAGACTGAAACTCGGATCTAAGATAAATTATGCCGAAATCGCCTCAATAGATAAATGAAAATGAATAAATGAAATGATAAGTGGAAATTAGACTAGGTCAAACTGGGACTAGGTCAAACTAGGTCAAAGACTAGGTCAAACTAGACCCCCCAGGGGCTTACTGTGGATTTTAGAGACTGAAACTCGGATCTAAGATAAATTATGCCGAAATCGCCTCAATAGATAAATGAAAATGAATAAATGAAATGATAAGTGGAAATTAGACTAGGTCAAACTAGACTAGGTCAAACTAGGTCAAACTAGTTCTACATTCGGGTTTCAGCTCAGTCTTTTCTAGAGTTTCAGATTGTAAAGTTCCACTTGAAAAAGACCCCGGTTGGGGTCGAAAATTCGTGTATTCTGGAGATTGACTTCTTGTTTATTATCAAACTGGGAACCGTAGAAATTGGCCAAAATGTCTGTTTTTACTCGCCGTACGGGCCCCGGAGTGGATATGTGACCTAGGCTTAAAACGGGCCAAATTTGTGGTTCTCGGCCAGCTTACATGAAGTAATTGGACTATATAGCATTCAAAATGTGCGAAACGTAGATGCACAGGTGCGTGACAACATTGATCAAATTTGCAAACGGCGTTATAATTTTGTTGACTTTCCAGTTGGAACAGAAAAGTTATGAATATACAGTGTACATTTTGTACACGTATTCATAGCCAATCAGAAAGTGTCGCATCGGTTAAACCCGTGATGATGGCTTGTGATTGGATCCATCGTCAAACAGCGCCGTCTATTGATTATCCGTCAGTTTTGGCGCCAATCATGTCTCCCAGTGTTTAGTGGGTCTATACCTATATGGCCAACTAAACACTGGGGACGAGTGTAGGCCTTAAGGTGAACAAGATGGTGAGGGACGGACAGGAAAGACAACAATGAGGAACCACCTGTAAACTACGCCACTTGGAGGTCGTTTCGTCCTTGTGTTGCGCTGTGTCAAGGACGTCGTGACGTGACGTCATTGCTTTGCTCTGTTTTTAACGTCTTCAGTAGCCGCTCGCAGCCCGCCCAGTCGGAATAAAACCTTATTCTTTCAGGTCGATGCATCGAAAATGAATGGGAGAAAATGGAGGTTTCCGATTCTTGAGCACAAAAAGGTTTTTCATAGTTTTCTGCTGTTTTGGTTCACACTTCCGTGTTTGTAGCACAGCATTCTCTACGTATCTAGTATGGTACAGCACAGCCAGCGTTCTGTACGTACAATGGGGAAACGGATTAATGGGAGATGTTTCTCCGCTGGCAGATGGCAACATCACCCACGTCTCTCCTGGTTGGATTAGAAACCTCCCTCGATACGTCACTCGATATCGATGTCTTGTTCAGTGTTTCATTGTGGTAATGGCAACACTGAGCCCACAACAAGAAACAAGTAGGCCCCTAAGTCTGGAAAACATGTCGCGATCGTACCTTGTTTGAATGGCGAAGAGAGGGAGGAAAAGTGTTCTTTAATCCGCGAAGCACCGGACTGTAAAGATTGGCCAAACGCAATTTGCTCACATTCATCCATCACTGTAACGATGCTGAGAAAAAGGTAGATTTCATACGGCTTGCAAACCTGAAGGTGACTTCACGAAGTGATGTGGAAGGATATTTTTCATGCTGAAACAATTTCCGACTATTTTAGGATCATATTTCATGGAGGCTATTGAAGGAAAGCGAGAATCTTTCGTGATGGGTATGTAGGCCTACTACCGGTAGGAACTTGCTGGACTCCTTCAAAGCGGCGTCCAAGGATATCACAAATCGGATTCGCTTTGTCAAAAACACTGATTCGTTTCAGGACAATGTTATGAGAATACATGTAAATTGTGGCTGCATTGCCAGGGAGTATCGAATTGTGACAAAATGTACATGTATCATGTAGATGAGTGGATGTAGGCCAGTGTGTCTCTGGAGTGACTTTGCGAAGATGGAAACCCCAGCAATGAAGATGACGTACAATGTTCTCCATTAACCAAGTAAGTTTGATATCTAAGTGGTGAATTGAGAGCGAGCTGCAAAGATTAAGTAGTTTTGGTCAAAGCAGAAGAAAACCGGAACCTCCGGGAAAACTGATCACAGGCAGCAGAGTAGACAATGCCTAACCTCGAAGTGGCAGGCGTCAGAGGTCATCTGTGACCTTCGCACCCTGTGACCTGACCTGACACCTGAGAACGAGGCAGGTCACCCTGGAACCAATCTAACGATCGATTCAGATGATGGTATTCGAATGAAAAGAACATGTTACAAAATCACTGATGGGGAAGGATCTTTGTCGTCTTCATGCACAGAAAAAAGAAATCAACTCAAGTGGAGACTCAAAGTCTCACTATGGGGACAAAATGGTTCGAAATACCTTTTGTCTCAAAATGAAACGGAAAATATTTTGGGCCGAGAGACTGACATCTCGTTCCAAGAGAAAATATTTCGGGTTGAGATACTGACAGTCTCGATCCGAGAGAAAATATTTTGGGCCGAGATCCTGACAGTCTCATTCTGAGATCACTCAACTCAAATCAGATTGAGATGTCATTGTCTCGGGCCGAAATATTTTCTGTTTCATTTGAGTCAAAATGTATTTCGAACCATTTTGTCCCTATAGTGAGATCTGAGTCTCCACTCGAGTTGATTTTTTTTCTGTGCAGCGTTGCTTCCAGAATAGACTGAATTCTGATCTCTGTGTGTCATATCGAAGACACTCTACTGGTACCAGGACAATGTGGTTTACATTCATCATCCTCGTGGTTCAACCTCACTTGTCAACCCACACCAACGTGGATGTTGAGTTTGATGGTTTCGTCCCAGGAATCACTGGCGGTGTTCAGTTCCAAGACGGTGACATACTAATTGCCGGCCTTTTTGATTCACGGCAACATGGTTCAACATTTGGTGAATGTAGCAAAACAAATCTGTACAAACCTGGAGTCTTTCGTAACCAGGCATTTGTATATGCTGTCGAGGAGATTAATAAGAACCCTTTCATCTTACCAAACATCACTCTTGGATATGTTTTCCTCGATGCCTGTGCCAGCGACGTCAACGCCTTGGCACGGATGTTGTATCTAATTCCGGACAAACGGACGAAAGTACAGACGTGTCTAGGTTTACCGAGTTGGAATTCCGAGTGTGCCGGGCGGGGGAAAGGGAGATTTGACGTTGCTGGTGTTGTCGGCATACAGACCAGTAACCATGCTAAGCTGGTGTCGCCGATCCTCAGCCTGTTCCAGATCCCTCACATCAGCACAGTGGCCACAGGCGATATTTTCTCCGACAAGAAAAAATATCCCTATTTCCTCCGAATAATCCCACCGGATAGATACCAAGTGGACACTTTCGCCGCCATATTGCTTCACTTCAATTGGACCTACGTGTCTGCCGTGTATAACGAAGGGGCTTATGGGGCAGAGGGTATGAAGGCATTGCGGGCCAAACTTAAGGGGACTGGGGTATGCTTCGGCGTCCAGCAGGAAGTGAGTCCAAGTTTCGACGCTTATGATGAACTCGTACAGAAGCTGATAGATCAAAAGAATGCCACAGTGGTCATACTCTTCGCTGACAGCAGCTATATGAAGAAACTTTTTACTGCAATGCAGAAGCGTGACGCCATCAATAAGTTTATTTTTATCGCCTCGGAAACGTACAATTCGCTACTAACGGACCCCCAGGCGAGGGGACAGATTCCAGTCGGTATGTTGGCGCTAAGTCCAGGAGACAAGGCCTACCCGAAGTACGACGAATATTTCAAATCACTCTCAACAGCAGACGCCAATGGTTCGTACATTCTGCAGCCATTTTGGGAACAAGAGTTCGGCTGCAGTTTCCATAATCAATCGAATCGCTGTCCTCCAGACCTCCATTTCAACAGAACCGATGAGAAAGCATCAAGGGTGATAGACAGTGTGTACGTCATGGCCTTCGCCATTGATTACGTCGTTAAAAACAACTGTTCAGATGTTCCAGTGAATGTAGTTCGGGATTGCGTCAAAGGTCCTGAGATGCTAGCGGCTCTGAAAAGAATCAGATACAGAGGTATCTTGGGTGAGATGGAATTTGATAGAAGTGGTGACCCTGTTGGGGTCTATGAGGTGAAAAATTTTCAAGTGGCAAATGGTGTGAAGAAGGAGGTGAGTGTAGCCAAGTACGTCACCAAAGAAAGTGATCTGGTGACGGATTCCAAACATCAGTTTGTGTGGCCAAGTGACGTGCCTTTAGTGGAGGGTGTCCCAGAATCCGTGTGCAGTCATCCGTGTAAAAAGGGGCATCAGAGGGTACCACGTGACTTGACGTGTTGTTGGGAATGCAGGAAGTGTCGTAAAAATGAACACACAAACATTAACCAATCCGATTGCATCGAATGCCCGATGTTCTTTTGGCCAAATCAGACGACGTTCGTGTCGTGTGAGGAAGTTCCGGCCACCCATCTTAACTGGGATGACTTTATTGTCGTCCTTATGATATCACTTGATGTGGTGGCAGCCGTGCTGACGATCACCGTTGCCATTCTTTTCACCAAGTATAGGCATTCAAAACTTATCAAAGCGTCGAGTAGAGAACTCATGAACATCATTCTGATCGGAATCACCGTCTCCATCTTCGTCGTCGTCTCATTCCTGTCCGTTCCGACTCCTTTCACCTGCTACGTCAACCATTTTGGATTCCACGTGACCTTCTCCATGTGCTACGCGCCGTTGTTGGTCAAAACGAGGCGGATCTTTGCCATTTTTGATTCGGGGAAGAAGTCAAAGAAACCTCCTTTATTGGTGAGCTCGTCGTCCCAGGTGATCGTGACCAGTGTACTCGTGCTTATAGAGGTAAGTGGGTGTGTTTAAAAAAAAAGTGTTCCGTCCGACACCAGAAAATTTTCACCATTCTTTAGTCTACTGGTGAACGGCTGTTTCTTGAAACTCTACAATATTCATGTCAGATCTAGGTATCATGGAGCTCTAAATTATGGCACTGCAAACGAATTGATCTATTAACCTTTTAAAGTCTGACAGCAGAAACAAGTACATGTAGTTTTGGTGTCGGACGGAACGATATATTTTGCTGGTAACCTCAATATTTTTGATACCGTCCTTCAAATGAGTGTACACTCTATTATATCCCAGATGGAGAAACTAATAGCTTAATACTACATGTACATTTGATTTTTGGAAAATCAATGGCACAAATCTGTGTGATCATTTCAAAGTTAAATTTTGCCCCATTTTCTTGGGTGACCAATTTTGAAACACACCCATGGCAAGCGCTCCCAGAATTATACGCACCATTACGACTGTCTCCCTTGAGTACCATAACTGGGCTTCTCAGTCTTGCAACTGATAACTTATGTCGCCACCAACAAGAAAAATACCGATCGGTCGCAACTGCCTGGAACTAGTTTATCGCCGTCTTTTGAGTGCTTATGTCGACAAAGATTTCCTTTGATTTTAAGTGACGTGGTGATTCGGTCACGTGGTCACGTTAGGCCACGTGGAATGTAAAGCGAATTTCATTGGCTGTCTTCAGGATACAGTTGTCAACTAGTCGCTGAAGTTGAACATGTGCGACTTTCAGGATCTGGATATTTTTAATTTGCAACTAGTTGGCAACTAGTTACTATCTGACGCCCGAGAGCTTATGTCACCTAGTAGTTGTGACTAATTAGTTCCAACTATGCGCCGATTATCAGTTGCCAACTAGTTCTGACTGTACGTAAGGGCGACATAAGCGAGGCTTACCTAGCGTACATCACACTTGCGACTGGAGACAACCAGTCGCCACTGAGCTACCTGGCGACTGGGAGGATCTAGCTGGAACTGGAGGCGACTGATCAGTCGCCAGAAACGGTCGACGTACGACCCTTGCGACTCGCTAGAACTGAGATTTGGCCAGTCGCCGCGAGTTGCACATGTTCAACTCTCTAGCGACTAGCATATTAAGAATCCACATGCGATCCGATCGAATCCGATTGAGGTTCAAAACTCTTGCGTGTAAATCCTCCCTAATGCGGTCCAATAGGGCCGTTTAGACGACAAGCCAAAAAACCACATTCAGATTCAATCCGATTGGATCCGATCGACCGGCATCGAGTCTCATTTGCGTTTAGACGAGATTTGAATGTGGTCGTATGTGGTCCAATGCGGATTCGGGACCATTTGAAATCCACATTGGACTGCATTGGGTACCGTTTACACGCAAGAGTTTTGAGCCCAAATCGGATTCGATCGGATCGCATGTGGATTTTTACCTGTCGTCTAAACGGCCCTAATGTGGATTTTGGACCGCATTGGACCACATACGACCACATTCAAATCTCGTCTAAACGCAAATGAGACCCGATACGGGTCGACCGGATCCAATCGGATCGAATCTCAATGTGGTTTTAAACGGCCCTATAAATTGCGTCCTGGTGCTTTTTAAAGAATCGCGACGTCACACACACGACAGTGGCTAGTCGATTTCCACGCAGAGGAAATAGACCTCAGTAACCACCAGCATTTTACATTGTGATGAAAATTAATAGGAGAAAGTGCATGAATAGCGGTCACGCATGCCAATGCAACTGACACATAATTGGTGTGTTGTGGAATTCCTCGGTGAGCTTGCGCATGCACAAAGTCTTCAACATCATAACAAGTCACAAATAAAACAAAAAAGGCGGTCGATTTGGTTGACCGATCACAACAGGGATAAGATGATTTGCTTTTTGAAAGACACACCTTATGGATGGCGTTTTTACCGGCTACATTTCTATCATAGGAAACATGTGACAGGCTGATGTTGTTGGGAAACCCCTGTTCCGATAAGCGGATTGACCTCTATTTCCATTTATTTCTGTGGTGTTTTCGCAATCAATCTCTTCATTGGCAAGAAAACCTTTCAGATCTCGGCCTTCTGTGACGGCCTACTGAATTCTAAAGACTTTTTGTGACAGATTGGGCATTTTACCCATCGTTTTCATGCAGCGAGTTTTCTTTCAACGAGCATTTTATGCGCAAAATCGGCCGTAAAAGTAAAACTGACTTTTACGGCCGATTTTGAAATGCATTGGGAGCAGCGCCGCCTATCGTCGATTTGGCGCAAATGAGACAAATTTCTTGATATGTGTGCCCGGTTTCGTTCAGTCGCTGCGATGTACGCGGGCTTGCGACTGATCAGTGCCCGTTTTCCGAACAAAACCTAGTCTCGTCGGGTCTCAACGCCACGGATATCTGAGTTGCCGCCAGTCGCAAGTGCGATGTACGCGGTCAGGACATGACGTCTGATTGGATCCTCCTAGTTTTACTGAGATGCTGAATTTGCGATGTACGCGCAGCCCGTAAATCACCAGCGACTGATCAGGGCCCATGTTCACGAAGCCGTCGTAAGGTTAACGATGTCGTTACGCTATGCATTTTTCCAGTTTTAACGACATCGTTAACCTAACGACGGCTTCGGGAACATGGCGCCTGATCAGTTACTTCCAGTCGCAAGTGCGATGTACGCCTGTCTAAAGCCTCGCTTATGTCGCCCTACGCTGTGATAGAAATAGCGTCAACAAGTTGCAACTGGTAACTTATGTCGCCACCGAGTAGAAAAATACCGATCGGTCGCAACTACCTGGAACTAGTTTATCGCCGTCTTTTGAGTGCTTATGTCGACAAAGATTTCCTTTGATTTTAAGTGACGTGGTGATTAGGTCAACTGCCCATTGATAGCCAACTCACTCGAGAAAACTATCACATGGGGAGCAAGATTAGCAAGGTACAACAAACAGATCTTGTATGTTCATTTGGTACATGTAATTTGAAACATGTCATATCCCATCTCCACTTAGCCCCTCGCCTGAGGAGGCAAAAAACCTTGTACCCACCCACGTCTACTTAGTAAGGTTTTCAGAGAGCCTTCACGCAGGTGTGAAAGGAAAGAATGTCCCCAGGAAAAACTGTACCAGGAACAAAAGATCCTATTTTTACATTCTAATCTCTGGTGATTGGTTTCTACAGCCATGCACCTTAATCCGTCATTGAACAATAGAAGCGGATACTTTTTACAGGGGGACATTCTTTACTGTTACACCTGCTTCTCATAGATGACGTCGATTGTTGAAGACGCAACACTCCACTTGCGCTGACGACAAACTGCACCACGTGGGTCGCCGACGTCATTTGACGTCAGTTTGACCGGCAAGATGGCGGATTTTTTCGTGATGACGTCATCGGCTCGAGCTCTATAGTAGACAGGTCGGTACATGTAGTCTCGCTTGGCCAGACGCTACGGGCTCACCCCTTCGGTAAATCACACTCCGCGTCTGGCTCTTTTAGAGATTAACAGTCGTGAAGACCGCGTGGTGGCAGCACGGGTCCTTGGGTTTTTCCAACCTCGTTCGCTTTCTGACAATATGGCGAGTGGTCCAAGGTTGTCTGAGCGAACTATACCCCTGGGGACGGGGTTGGGTTTTTCCTGGAAGTAATTTCCGCGGGAATTATGAGTGAGAAAGCGTGGTGATTGGCTGGAGCCCAGTGGAGTGCCATCTAGTGGTGTTACCGGCTTTTGAGCCCCAAATGTGCCAGTGTGTAGGAGACCGGGACGTCGGATACACACTGGGGCCGAGTGTAACAGGTCGGGTGCACAGAGTTCTTGTCAATGGTTATGCCTGCATGTCTTATTTGAGTGGAGCGTCGTTTTAACACCATTTTCCGTCGTCCAAGAAGTTACAGAATTCACAGGCTTTTTTATCTTTAGTCTTTTTCTCCGAGCAGGATATTTTCATAATCCCAGCGAGTTCCAGATGGTGGGTTGATAGAGCACAAGTAGCCAGACGTTTGCTGTAGAAATCTAAGTCACAATCCTCATCAAGCCATCACCCTGAGAGAATTGCTTTGTCAACATCAAGTTTTATTAGCCCCATTATCAAGCCAAGTCCTGAGTGCTCTTCGCCAATCATAATTATAGTCGATTATAAGTTTTTGTATTAATAGTTGGACAGAACAAACGAAAAGTGGTATTAGAGAAGGATACAGGGGTCTCGACCGAACACTGTCCTGATTAAAAATACATGTACCAGGACAGACGCAAGCGAATGCATAAAACCATCATGGCGCCCGCTGGTCTATATTTACTCAGGGAAGCCCTGTAGGCAAAATAGCAATTGTACCACCGTTCACTGACCGTTTCAGGCATTTAGCTTGCATGTAAGCTGTCTGCCTTCTTTCATTCACCTGAGCTAAAGCCAACTTTGATCTCTAAGCAAACATCTATAGTTTTTCTGAAATTCACTCATGATTTACGAGATCGTGCCTAAGTTGTGGGAGCCGCCATTTTGTCAAAATGTCACCTGACCCAATTTTGTAGAACGACGTCACTAGCCGGGAATCCGGCTTAGATCATTTGCTTTCCGGTGTTCGAATGCAAGCTGCCCAGAAGACCGGGTACCAGTCTAAGGGGTCTCTAATTAGCCTCGTTCTGGAACCATGGGGACAGGTTTACAACAAAGTGAGGAAAATAAGAAAGTTGAACAGTAATGAACCTGACCTCTCCGTTTATTTTGCACCGTCTTATGCATAGAGACACAAAATGCAGTGGAGCGGTTCCAGGGCCGAATCCAGCACTTCCACAGCGGGAAGCGCGAATCCCCGTGGGCAACAACCTGCTGACCAAATGCTCGAGAATCTCTCCCTCTTCGGGAGAAAAAAAAGGAAAACTAGTTGCTCGTAGACGCAACTTCCTGTCACTTGAGCAAAACCTTGTCTTTTATGCTTCCTGTTGTGAACCTTTGGTCTGCCAAAGATAGGGGAGGCGAATGCCCCTCCCCTGATCGGGCACTGAGTTCCAACGACATAGTACTCGGCAGAGAGAGATCCACAGATTTCCAATATAACACTATGAAACCTTATCGGAAATTTGATATAAGCATTGGAACCAAAGCAGAAATCGGTCTCAAAGTGGCATATACGCTGCAGCGCTGCGCATCTTTCCGACTCATTCAGTATCAGTTTTTGCAACGAATCCATTAAAAACTTGACATCGACCAGAAGACTTTGGGGTTACCGGCATCTTATATCGGGTGGCCCCAAAAAAACTGGAACACAACTTATCAGCCCATAACTTTTGCACTTTTTAATCAAATGTCATGGTATTTCAGATGTGATATGAGGCTGTTAATTGTGGCTTGTGGTGAAAATTTCAGGTAAATATCTCAGGGCATTACAAAAATACAGCCATTTTAAAATGAAGAGTCAAAATTACCGGTGCCGGAATCATGCAATTATGCTGGTGCCAGACTTGAAAGTGAAGGTGCCGCTATGTCCAGCATTTGCGAGTCAATTCATAATTCCTGCCAAACAGGTGGACAATGAGACTCATTTGCATTCATTACAAAATCAACCGCTGAGAAGGGCAGTGTATCGGGTTTTCAGCATGGTGTTTAGTGAGAGTGATCGGGCAGTTGTGGACGGATGAAAGCCTCAAAAACTTCCCGATCATCACTAATCACGATGCTAAATGGTACACTGTTCTTCTCATTGTTGATTTTGCTATGAAATGAATGCAAAAGAGTCTCACTGTCCACCTGGGGCCCGATTCACAAAGCACACTTACATCTAAGTGTGGTCTTAGTGTACTCTTAACTATTGTGTGGGGATTTATGAACAATAGTTAAGAGTACACTAAGACCACACTTAGCCTAAGTGTACTTTGTGAATCAGGCCCCAGGTGTGGCAGGAATTATGAATTGACTCACAGATGTCGTATCAGTCGGACATAGCGGCACCATCACTTTCAAAGTCTGGAATCAGGTCCTCATTTTAAAATTGCTGTATTTTTATAATGCCCTGAGATATTTACCTGAAATTTTCACCACAAGCCACAATTAACAGCTTCATATCAAATATGAAATACCATGACATTTGATTAAAAAGTGCAAAAGTTATGGGCTGATAAGTTGTGTTCCAGTTTTTTTGGGCCACCCGATATTTTAAGGAATATCCGAGCCAGATATCCAAATTCCCTCTGCATAAGAATGGTATGGAAAGAAGAAACGTTTTGTTTTCGTAGAGTTTGAGATTCCGAACGAACGGAGAGTTGAGTACCTCTCGCTTCTCTCGATCCCATTTTTGTTCGTCTCGATCTGACAGCTGTTGACATACCCTTACGAAAATGTGCCACATGTAAATGACATTACCACGTGGTAATCGGCAGATTTTACACATTTTTTGTGTAAAATTTGCACATTACAACGTGGGAGGCCCTAATTCCCCATTACCATTACCACGTGGTAATGTCATTTACACGTAGCAGGCACTGGCACGTCACTGCAATGCACCAACGCAACGACAAGACAATAGCTGTAGGCCAATTTCCACCTATCCCAAACCCACCAAAACCCCGGGGCCCGTATGCATAAAGGTGGAATAAGCTTATTCCAGGTATAGCTTCACGTTATAACGTTAGGTTATACCTGGAATAGGCTTATTCCACCTTTGCATACGGGCCCTGGTTTATTGCACTATTTTTTTGCCGTGTCTAATAGACCCCTGTTTGAAAACCCCGGGGTTATTAGACCCGGCGAGCTCGCCGTCATTAGTTTAGTAACTGATGAAATGTACTGAAAATAGGTGTAAGCGCCTGGCGGTTTTTTTCAAGCCCGGGGAAGACCAGGGGCCGTATTCTAGAAGCTTCCTTAAAGCTGAACTGCTTGCATAAAACCAGGTCCTCTCACGTTTTAAAAAAGACACCCGCGCCACAGCGCGGGCAGTGTCTGAAATAAACTGGGACATCCGCCATGTTTTAGTGGGACTACAAACATGATAGAGTACCCAAGCATGTAGGTGGCAGCACCTTATTTGCGTCTTGACCATCAACAAGTGGAAGTCACGCTGTATGTACATTGTAGATGTGCATGTATGCCTACATACCAGAAGCCCATGTAGGCCATCGGTATGTACAGGCTATACAGACAGTACACGCCCATATCATGAAAAGGCGTGAAAACAGTGCTATGAATGCTCACCTTACACATCCTGATAGTCAAAAGTAGCCGACATAAACCAAAAAAAGCGGAAGACTCCTCACAAATATGCCTCGCCACCGAATGTTGACGTGTCATGGCCCTGTGCCTTTCCTGTAACCTCGGCCATGTGATCAATACTCGATGAACGAACAATAGGCCTACATGTACATAGGCATTTACTCCTTTGCGAAACCTGGAGACGATTATACCCAATACGCAATAACTTCACTTAGAAAAAGGGCACGAATAAACCAGCGAACTGCTGGTGTAGTTGAAAACGTGCCGGGCTTGCAAGCCAATACTTGGAGGTTCGAATCAGGATCCGGGCTCTTCCTTTTTTCATTTGAACACTTTTTCAGTATGTGGCTTTTCTGATATGTTGGCCTACATGCACATGCACTTACAGCGTTGATCACTTCTTGGTGGTCAGGACGCAAATAAGGTGCTGCCATCTACATGCTTGGGTACTCTATCATGTTTGGAGTCCCACTAAAACATGGCGGATGTCCCAAGTTATTTCAGGTACTCCCCGCGCTGTGGCGCGGGCGTTTTTTAAAAACGTGCGAGGCCCTGGTTTTATGCACGCAGTTCAGCTTTAAGTCTAAGGTCTACCTTTAGCTATTTTGTTTACAGGGTAGAATACAAAAGATTAAAGTGGACTTTAGAGTTAAGGAGGCTTCTAGAATACGGGCCCAGGTGTAACGTTTTTCAGTGAGGCCCGTGTACCATTACAATAGACTGACGGAATAAGCCGCGACTTGACAATGAACGACACACAGACAAACAGCGAGTCCGTTTCCCAGTGTGTTTCGAACAATGGGAATCACACAGAAAAACGGCCACACTGAAAAACGTTACACCTGGTCTCAAAAAACCCACTAATTTGAAATAGGTGGAACGAAGGCTGATGTCACGTGCAAACGAAACAAAGCAGTGGGCGCTCTTGGGTTTGAACGAAACCAGCCCTGCGTGTCGTTGATGTTAATCACATGGTATAAGCCAGTTGTGCCTGTCAAATGACTTCCATGGTAAACAAGGGCAACTTATTAGCTGTACTTACACTACAAACGAAGTCCGGACTTCTCCTGCTTACACTACAGAATAGGTGGGCTTAATGAAGCCCGGGTCTACAAAGTGCGGACTTCCTAAACCCAGATGTCATGAGTGGGTCTAGATGAAGTCCGCACTTGGCCCGGGCTTCTACTTCAGGTGTAAGTACAATTACATGTGTTCTTACATTGAGAGACCAGTGGATGTGACCTCCAATTCACCTGTGTTGCTGGGTTTCGTATTTGTAGTGTAAGTGCTCTGGTGGAGAAACCCGGGCTTCAAATGAGTGCGGACCTGAAAAAAACCTAGACTTCTCTTTGTAGTGTAAGTAGACTTATTATGGTCGAGGTCAAATAATCATAACCTTGTCAAAGAAAATGAGGTACATGCTCTATTCGCCTTATCTCATTTCGCCTTTTCCCATTTCGCCTTCAAAAAGTGTACATTTCGCCTTTTCCCGATTCGCCTTCTCTCATTTCGCCTTCTCCTAC
>NMRB01000377.1:385792-400068 GCA_002633025.1 Notospermus geniculatus | reverse complement strand
TTTATCTCGTCATCCGATTACCAATTAATAGAGGTCATACTGTATCTAAGGCAAGGACAATCTATTCCTGGACCATGTCTTCTGATTCATCTCATGAACCAGAAAGCATTGCAAATATCAATTAGACGGCGGTACTGATCCAATAGCTGAACAGGTGTAAAAGGAAGTTAGACCCATTTGCACACAATGGCAAAATGACTCTTCATCCTCGAATCGTCTCACGGGTATTGACAAACAGCGTATCCTTCCGCCCAGGGAAATGGACGGACGATGAGTGGATTGGTGACGGTCGCTAGGTCATGACCGAGGTCACGTGTGCCTCGTCCCCGTTTCCTTCGGCATCATCAACCAATTACGTCGCACTCTCCGTGTGGACAGAACAAATGGCAGGGGACGTGTAAAATGGGAATCCAAGGCTCAACCTAATGGTAACAGACCGATGTCAACAGAAAACAACCCAAAAAATTCGTTCCGGATTTTTTGAATGACAAGAACTGAAACCATGACGCCCCCTTGTCATGGCCTACACGGCATTCTTAAAGGGGCACTGCGTTCCTTCCGTATCCTGCGCTAAACATACCCGCTTTAAGGGTGACCTCTATTGACAATGTTGTTAAACTACCGTACATTACGGTGTGCCACCTATTGTCAACTTCTGGTACTAACAAATCAGATAAAATCGAATTAAATCTCGCCTTTCACAACTTTTTGTTTGTTTTTGAGCGTAAAATCATAAATATATTTCAGTTACAAGAATATTTATCAAGATAGATATAAAAATAGATAACATTAATGTTTTGGTATACACGGTGCTGCCACCTGTCCGAGGAAAAATAACTTATAATCAACCATGTAAATAAACAAACCGTACTGTTTACAATTCGAACTAGAGCACCTTTAAGGCTTACGCCTCGACCAATGACACAAACGACTACATGTACCACAGTTTTCTATAGCTAAGTTACCACAGGGAGCCAACTTGCACCAGAAAAACCCTCGCAGGGAGAAGCACCTTAACGCCCGGTAAATTAACTGAGAAGCAATTGCGACACAATAGACGATGCCAACTTGGAGGCGGTTGAACATCGTTTGCATGACAGTTTGATATTTCACGACGCTAATTTTCCCACTGGTAGGCACTATTTCCATCCGCAAACGAGGGAAAAATTCGCAACTTCCACAAAACGGCCAATTCTCTTTTCTTTCATCTCGACTCGACTTTAGAATTATCCGCCTGAAATAACCACGAATTACCTACTAAGCGACGCGTTCTGGTTTATACCCGTGATGCAGGGTCGGGTTTCATTTCACCTGAGTTTTCCTGCGGTATTAGGTTTGTTTTGAAATGAAAATGATCTGTAGTTTATTCGAGAGGAACTACAGACCATAAAAGGATGGTACGTATCTTAATACACAAGGTCACATTGAACATTCTCCAGTACGTCTCTACAGAGTACATGTACCTGCAGGCAGGAACGGACGGACGGTCAGACAGACAGACAGACATTCAATGATCGGACAGACAGACAGACAGACAGACAGACAGACAGACAGACAGACAGACAGACTCTCCGACTAAAGCCTAGGTCACATATCCACTCCGGGGCCCGTACGGCGACCGTACGGCGAGTAAAAACAGACATTTTGGCCAATTTCTACGGTCCCCAGTTTGATCTAGTTTAATTTCCGCTTATCCATTGAGGCGATTTCGGCATAATTCAGCTTCGATCTGAGTTCCAGTCTCAAAAATCCACAGCAAGCCGCTGGGTGGGGAAAATCGTACGGCGCCCGGTGGCATTTGTGACCCAGGCTTAACGCACCGGCGCGTGTAATCGTGGCACTGAGTACCCTCATCTTGGAATTCATGTCAGTGTGGGCCTAAACATTATGGGTCGTATTCATAAAGCAGTTCTATCTTTAGAACCGTCTTAGGCCGGTTCCAAAATTGTATCGTCAACCACTGTACTTGGAACCGGCCTAAGACGGTTCTAACGATAGAACCGCTTTATGAATACGACCCTGTAGGCCTTTTTATCAATATGAACACTAAGCCCATATCGTAATACTGTGAGTAGTCAAATTTTTCATTAAATGCATTTTCTAGGCACAATGGTCAGCAACGAATCAACGGTTTCTTCTAAAAGCATTTTCCCACACTTTTTTTCGTGAATATCAAATTAGGTCAACATGATGTGTTTATCAACATGATTTCCTCGGAACAGACGATATCATGACAACGTGTACATAAATGATGGATTAGCGACTTGATGAGATGCGAGATTAAATTTATGAAATGAACATTCGATTTGAACTCGTATGTCATGCAGTTGAGTTGCCTGACAATTTATAAAATACACATGCACATATTATATAAGTCATGCAAAAAATCGCTATCCAGCTTTTGCCTCCATGTGTGGGGCGTGTAATACGTCATCGACAAAAACCCTGATTGGTTGTGCGAGGTGCGTACTTCATGTACATGTATGCGTCACCAGGTAAACAAACCCTGATTGGCCAAATACCATCCCGTGGCAAACTACGCCAGCTAGTCCTAACAGTTGTTTTTGAGACACCCTACATCGTTAAGTTGGGAAAGTTTGGATTAAAATTGTAGGCTATAGTCTGATATCAACTATCACCTGACTTTACATTTGAAAACCGATCTGTCCTGAAACCCAGTAGAACTCAGATGAGCTCCCGTTCGGCGCCACAATCTGAACATTTCCGGCCGGTACCCACTTACGTATGGTGGCGTGAGGTAACGTTGGCAAAGAGACCTGCCCAGAGTTTCACACCGGCAGTGGGATTCGAACCGGGGGCCTGTTAGCCAGACCCGAGCCACTAGACCACCGCCACTCTTTCAGAGGTATCGGAGATATGGCTTTAAAGGGACTAGGAAAATTTTTTCAAGCTTCGGTTATTACAAAATGCTAGTCTTTCATGATAAATTCCCACCGTCAATTCACTTTTTCAATTAAGTGTTAATTACTGGCACCCAGACAAATCAGTCATCACCACACCATGGAGTATTCACCACGTCACTGGGAACCTCATCGCTGTATGTTTTGTATGGAGCGAGCCTGTACTCTATTATGTTGATTAGGTTCCCAGCGACGTGGTGAATGCTCCATGGTGTGGTGATAACTGATTTGTCTGGGTGCCAGTAATTAACACTTAATTGAAAAAGTGAATTGACGGTGGGAATTTATCATGAAAGACTAGCATTTTGTAATAACCGAAGCTTGAAAAAAGTTTCCTAGTCCCTTTAAGGTGATCGACTGAGAACTCTAATCTCAGTCATTAATGGAATGATATAACCAAGATGATACATCACCTGACCAGCCGAGCTATAATAGAGTTATGACACATTGTTTACCCCGCCATGTTATTGATTGACCATCTATATCATATCGATACGGTCTGGCAATCGTTGCATCTGGTGGAGGGACTTGTTCCGAGAATGTGCAGGTGGTATTCCACTCAACGTTACAAATTGTTGATGTGCAAGGTGCTTATCTCTGGCTCTGTTAATTCTCAATCAGTTTCAAGACGGTTGTCGCTAATGGTAAAACTATTTGGGGAGAGCTGCGCATTCACGGCCACGTTTCCCCAAAGGAGCACGACATGAGGAACCAGCTCGCACGAGTTGAAGGTCTTGGGCGTGCATGACGGACACTCCTGTGGCCGTGGTACGTGTAGATGCAGTGCTTGCACAGAGCAGTAAACAGGTCACGGCGAAGTAAAAATGGAGTTTAGGAGCACATCCATGGCCCTCATATCTTCAAAGGGACACTGCTATAATTGCTGAAGAACCAGAGTTTCACCACGAGTTGAAGGCTAGGGGCGTGCATGGTGGTCATTCCCGTGGCCATTGCACGTGACACAATGCATGCCTGAGGAACAGGAACTTAGGCCTATTCACAAAGCCCCCGTATCTTAAAGGGTACTAAAATCCTTTGTCAGGGTGAGAGTGAACAATAGGTTACCCGCAAATGGACAATAGTTTTCACACTCTGTAAGTTACGCGAGTTTCGTGAATAAGGTCCCAGGTCGTGGCGACGGAGCAATCAATGGACCTATTGTTCACCAATGGACCTATTGTTCACCAACGGACTCCGCACCGCTTCAAGAAGCAGAACTCGCCCGTGTTGAAGGCCATAGGGCGTGTATGGTGGCCATTCGTGCGACCACAGTTAGGCCTATGTGACTCGCAATGGATAGTAGGGCAGAAAACAGGCACAACACGGTGAAGTAAAATGAAATTTGTCAAAGGAGGGTGTTTTATTGAGTTGTAGAAAAAAACGAAGATAGAAGAATGATATCACCAAGAATGCGACAGAACATTGTGAAAACCCAGTCAGAATTGCTTGGAAATTAGCGAAGCTAGAGGGAAAAACCTAGACAGTCAGTTGCAAATTTGCAGCGTAGAGAAACCACCTTCTTGATAGATCACAACAGTCGATTGAAAACGGATGAGTTAGGAACTCATCCATGGCATATCCGATTAGCTTCCAAAAACTTCCAACCCCGTCGTTACTTCGGCAGCAATTGATACAGCGGATCCGTTTTTCGAGACTGATCAGACCCAAAACGATCTGATGGCTGGCATTATGGATTTTTCATATCGCAAGAGTTCAGGATGATTGAATCCACTGACCGAGCACAGAAAAGGATGACAAATTTGGGACGTTATTTCTGAGATAGACGGAGTGTGGTAGACAAATAGCGACAAACTTGCTTTGGATTACATGTATGATCTGACGGTCTTGAGGCGCGACTTGGGAGTCTTTTGTGCAAAACTGGTTATTTGACAGCGGAAAGACGAGCGGAACGAGATAAGCCAACCATGATTTGCGGACAAGGGAGAAAAGACGACGGTGATCACTGGATGCGACAGAAACGAATGACTCCCTTCTCCCGGTACCGCCTCTATTTTTTGTCATCACGAAGTTGTCTCTTTAGCGTCGTCTGTAGGGTAGGCAATGGTAGGGTATGTTGTTGTTGGGGNAGGGCAGTTGATTGTATGACACCAGGGCCCATCATAAAACTACACAAGTCTAAGGCCCGGTTGCACCAGTCATACTTAAGGTCGACTTTGTGCTCAAGCTAACTTCGAACTCGTTCTCAACCTCAAATAGTATGGCCGTCACACCGTCACAAGATTTTAGTAGTGTCGACGCGCATCGCGTCTCAGGGGGATTTTTCAGAGCCGGGCTTGACACGGGTCTCAAAAAGCCCGGGGATTTCTATGTAGTGTAAACAGGGCTTATATCAGCAACACTATCTAAGTCCCCATGTATGTTCTTACTATTTCGAGAGAGTAAACAAGACAACTAGGCCTATTTACATTTCACAGGCGGGAATAAATACCAAAGATATTTTCGTCTGATTTATTCTTAACCTCTCTCCTTTCATCTCCAAGTCTTGCGCTAATTTGTTAAAATAACAACATTTGCTGGTAAGAAAGATAATTTAATCAGGCTTCCTTATCTTCGGCCGTGTCTGACTGCCGAGGATCTCCACCGGTCAGTGGCCGCCGCATGGAAACTCCGCTTAGCGGTAGCGGAGCCCATCTGCCGATAGTGCTGTACATTTTTCCATGCATTTTTACACAGATGCCGTCGTCGAAGCACAAGCGGAGTTTCTATGCGGCCGACCCAGGTCATAGCAGCAGATAATGGGCGCCGCAAATTGACGTCATAGAAAATGAGAATATAGAGGGCGCTACGATGTTCGATGTTTCTTAGTCTGAAGGCATTGATAGTGGTTATAACATCTGCTCAGCAAGATGCAGTTCCCGAGTTCAAATTCTAGGTGATACTCGATTAAAGAACCACGGTATGCGATATCTAATGGGTAATTTGACTGCCGACGTAGAGGGAGCCACCTAGCGGCAGCAATACGAACTACAAAAATGCATTACAAAATGTACATAGTAAATCGGGTTAATTCGCCGACAACGTAGTTAGTCCCCGGAGTTAGTCCATGGGTTGGAAAGTGGCGCGGTGGCGCCGGCTGTCGAGAAAAAGTGGTACATGTAATATCGCCGGCGTGGTCCTTTAAAATATCATCCCTGGGCTCTTCAGCCTGTCGCTGTAGTGCTCTGTGCTTTTGCGAGGGCAAGTAAAAGACCCCATCCAAGTGAGGAACACGAATAGATTGAGATGGCCGTTTCCGTACTTTCCACGGCTAATATAGAGTTTTCGCAAAGCCCCCGAAACGCCAACGCGAACGCCAAACCCATTGTTCGATGCTACGAAGAGACCACCGAACAAAAGGATAGACGTTCCCGTTGGCGTTTCGGGGGCTTTGCGAAAACTCCCTAATAATGGCTTCCGCCCTGAAGGAAATATCAAATACAACACAATACATGTACAAAACAGGCCAAAAATATCCTCCCCAGCAGTTCAATGCCAAAATACCAAATAAAAGCAACCTTGAGCCTGTTCTTACCAAAGCATAATTTCCCTACAGTCTACTATTAGCCATCAGCACCAATAACTGAGATTACAGAATGACAGAATGACAGTTATTGTATGATATGGAGTCACGAGCATCATGTCATAATCTATAATCTAGATACTTTGGGATCATAACATCCAAAGGTAAAAATAACTCTGTTGTTAGTTAATGAATACAAATTTGTGTACCTACGTTATCTCTACCGACTTATGAATTGCTGTATGTACTGTCTTGGTCGATGAAGGTATCCACAAATAATCAATTTTCTCGGAGAGGAATGCTGATAAATTGATGAACGTTTGATCACCTCTGTCGAGCAGCAGGCGTTCGTTCCTCAGGTTACTGAACAACCACATAGATGCGGAAATACGGTATATGTAAAATAGCATGGATATCTATATCTAGGAATCCACTGTTGATTTTCTGCGTTGCGACTTGCTTTGCAACCTGCAACCTGCGATTGAATAGGATCGCAAGGAACTGATGATACCGGTCGCCGACTGAAATTGACCACATCTTCGCCATTGGTGGAAATCATGTCTCGCAAGTCCACTGCGGCGATCGAGTGCCCAGGTGCAACGCAACCAGTTGCAAAGCAAGTCGCAACGCAAAATCAGGTTGAAAATCAATGGTGGATTCCTAGCTTAAAGGAGTTAGACGCCGAAGTTGTAAACAAGCTGGTTTGTTTACAAACATGGTCGGCAAACTAGTTTTATTCCTTCGTTAAGGTGGCAGCACCAGTAGCGCCCCGTGATCGTTAGACTGGTGCCTGGTCCAATGCAACTCACTCACGATATTCACATCAGTACATATCACCGACAATAGGTGGCAGCCCCGCAGGCGTCGCGTGGATAGAGAACCAGTGAGTGAGTGTTTACAACTTGGACGTCCAGCTCCTTTAAGGGCGACGTCATAAGGTCTGTTATCCGAATTCGGAACCAAATCATCTCTGGTGTTCATTGACCTCAGTGTGCCCGACTTTCACGTTCTAAGTCGCTAATAAAAGTCACATCAGCACGATTAGTTACAACAGCGAGCATTAGTCGTAATGGTATCTCTATGGAGATGTGAGGATTAAGGGCAGACAGACGCCAAGACGATGTCTGTGCATTTTCTCGAAAACATTCTGTAACAGTCTGGAAAAGATCAAATTTTTCCACAGTCAAATAAGAAATATTGTGAAGAAACTACTTATGAAAATGGTGTAAACTTGGGGTCAGTGCGAGGCTCCAAGAAATGGGGATCCTAGCTCGATAGAGGGCAGCACACCGAAACCCGGTCCAAATACAATGGCGCCTTTTGTGTGGGAAATTGATCAGGACCGGTGTGATAAAATCTAATGTCCCCACCCGCCTGATGTCCCCCTCATTGTTTGTCACATGATTAAGGGTCTTGGTCTCTCTAGTCCAATTCAATGGACCGCTTAATCCGTAAATGTATTATTGGGGGACATCACATATCGGGGGACATTAGATTCTACTACACCGGAATGTCAGTTTCATTTCAATAGTTTGAACCACCAGTGACACCTATTGAAAAACTCGGCTAGGGTTCCCATTGCAACTTCGGGTTCCTGTTCTGGTGTGACAGGAGAAATCTCGGTCCCCTAGGCGTCTAAGTCCGGTTTTATTGTTCAATGAGGGATTACGACATGGCCGATTGAGACCATGACCAGTCAAACTATTTTAACTTGAACTTGCATACTGGGACTTGCATTCCTAGTATACGACCATTCCTTTCACACCGTTGTTGGTACCTAAACCGGAAACACGCCGATTCTGAAGAGTGCTGAAAATTTCTTCGAGCGGCAAAGTTCCTGATGGAACATGATGCTGAGGATGATGATGATGATGATGATGATGATGCTGAAGGTATATCCAGGAGGGCCTGTTTCAGTGTTTAGGGGAGGGTAGATAGGCCTTACGGCGTAGTCGCCATTGAACGTCTCTGGAATACAGGAGACGCCAATCTTCTTGCGGCAGCCGACCCAGTCCACCGAGAAAACAGCTCTGAATGCTTGATCAACGAAACGAGACCGAGGCTGATAACTTATGAAGGGGAGGTTTGATCATCTGGCGGGGCCGGTAATACCCGACTATTAGCTGTACATTTCACCAGAGTCCGGTACCTATCCCTCTATTCTTCTGACGGATGCGAAACCTGGGCGATTTATCCGCATTTGACCCACATTTAATCACGGGAAGTGTGCCTTTAAAATATTGATTGATTGATCGCAATACTACTGATCTTTAATGTCAGCAGACGATATCATGGTCGCTTACGAGATTAACAAATGTCAGATATGTTTTATGTGACCTTTAAAAGATGCAATTTCAATAACGTTAAGATTAAAGATGCCTTTAAAATATAGAGGATTCCAAAATCGTTGTCACTACGTTTATCTAAATTTAGTTCAACGTTTTCCGACAGTGATTGCCGGTGTCATGTTTTCCAATGTGGACATTTTTATATGTGGCTCACATTGTTTGGAACACACTGTGAAAAAGACTCGCTGTTTCTCTGTGTGTCGCTCATTGTCACACTGAAAATCGTTACCCCGGCAGGTGTAACAGGAATCTAAGTCCCCTGGAATCTTTATCCTGTTTTATTATTCGAGGGATTTGAATCAAAGACTGGTGGGAAATGTGCAGGTGTGACAGGAATCAACGTCCTAGGAATGCAAGTCCGCCAAACAATAGCCCGCTATTGTAAGGTCATATCCGAATGGTCATGGTCTCCGTAGCCATATACAATGTATACTAATCCCTCGCTGAACAATAGGACCGGACTTTGATTCCTGTCACACCGGTTTACCAGGACGTGTAAATCTACGTCATGGCGACTGGGACACGGCACTGAAGTGGTTAAATCACGTGTAGAGGACATCCAGGGAAAAATTTTGAACATATCCAGTTTCAATCATCAATCATCAAAGACGCGAACACCATGGAATCAGATCTACTGACGTCAGTTTTCAGTTTTATTGCCATTCGAACAATTATCGAATGTCATTTTTATGGTAAAAATAGACACGAATTCTATTTCCAGTTTGTTTTTGACTGTTTTAGTTACACGAGTGTTTAACGAAAGGCCATTCATTAGTAATGAGCACTAAATATAGGGGTGGGGTATTGATATAGGAAAACAAAAGTTTAAAAATGATGGAATGTTCGCAAACTAAGCAAAACTATATTTTACCTCGTCGGCAGAAACATGGAAATAATCTTCCCAATCCTTCTGATATGGCTTACATTACATTTTGTAATTGTTTGATATAGATCATTCCGTAGTCCTGTATGGTTAGCATTGACTGATCTCTCAGTCCTCCTATGTGGTTAACAAAGATTCATCTCCCTGTCCCCTATGGTTACATCAAAATTATCTACCGGCCTTCCATGTCGTGTGTGAGGTCAAAATAGATGTATCTACCAGCCTCTTTGTGGCTAAAAATTTTTTTCAACAAGTTGCTTCGTGGTTAGATTGATTTATCATCCGGGCTCCGAAGTGGTTAACCTTCAAATAAATGGCGATTTTGGCAATATCGGACCCAGGACTGCAGAGTAGATGTGCTTCACCCAACCGTCTTATCTTTAGACCCACTTTAGAGCCACTTACCCAGCATTGGGTTTGGTATTCTGTATACAAACAATTTGAATGGTCGAAGACTGCACTAACTTCCAAGGGGTAATTTACGATAAACTTTTCATGGCGAAAGTGCCACTTTCTGGCAGTTGTTTATAAAAAAGAGACCACAACTCAGAGCCACTCACGGACTGAATTCTATTGACCAAGAAGACTCCATCTTGTCTGAAAGGGTCAAGTGATGCGCTGAATCCTTGAATTCCCAGAAAGGTTTCTGGAGAGGCTGGGAGAATGTGAAGTGGTTTAAGACGAGAGAGTATCGGAGATTGTCTCGCCAATGGTAACACCAACAACTTTAACACTATTGATAACTAGCTTCATGTTTTTTTCTCTTCAGGGCCGAAAGCGTTATCGTGCCTGATCAGCATGGAAGAGGCCATCTCAAACTACTTGTGTTCCTCATTTGGATAGGGTCTTTTACCTGCCCTCACAGAGGCATATTAGGCACAAGGCTTACTGTCCCATGCAGTGGACATAGGCCTAAAGAGCGAGGGTTTTTTAAATTTAATATATTTAATATACTGTATATACCATGTGGCCCAGGCGGGATTCGAACCCGGGACCTACCGCTTGCTGAGCGGACGTGATAACAACTAGATTATCAGGGCTCCTCACGCTATTGCCGTTTTCATCATCATCAACATCAACATCAACATCAACATCAACATCGACATCGACATCGACATCAACATCAACATCAACATCAACATTATTACATTATTACATTATTTTCATATTTGAACATACGTGCCAACTTCGACTTGATACGACTTACAACCAGAATAAACCGAAAAAGTTGACTCAAATGCTCCAACAGCTATAAAAAGACTTCATCATCATAATTTATTCTTTACTATAATTAGAAACAATTCGTCACAGATTCTCCAGGGTCTAGTTCACTTCTTGACGCAACCTCTCCATGATTTTTATCGGTGTCAATTTCAACCCAGCCGTTCCACCAATCACGTCGCCGCTTCTTAATGCCTCGACAAAAGAGGCTCACTTTAATATTGTCAATTTCTTCAAAGAAACACAAAGACGTCCATTAAAGAAACTTCATCCTACAAAAGCTAAGAGGGAATTTCTTTCAGTTGAATGAAGGTTTCAGTTCCATGGAGAGCTGCCTCCGGTTACGATTAGAATGTTTCGATGCATTTCTACTGCTCTTCAAATGCTTACCATTTAAAGTGAGACAGTTGAAAAAAATATCGTTGCAATATTTTTAATCCTCCCTCTTTGTCGTGTAGTAATCATGTTACTCCTCGTCATTGAAACGGGTACGGTTTTTTGAAATTGAAACTTAAAGCCCCTCTGTATTGAATTTTACGGGACGGTATTTTCAAAGTGTTAGGAGAGTGTAGGTAGAGGTATCATAGCTTCGTGAAGGCCACTAAAATGCCTGCCTGATGCGGTCTTCAAAATTATCACCAGACATTGAAAAAACTGCAGGCAGAGCTCTAATGAATTCAGATAGAGCATAGTACATTTTACACTGCGCTAATACGTCGGATGACGTACTAACCCCTTAACTGGGTACGACGTACTATCACGTCATTACGAAATTTGGGGAACCCTCGGAAACACCTGAGGATCTCAGCTTGCGGACGTAGGGGTTAAAGGACTTTCTGAATTCAATACAGTGTGACTTTAAAGGAAAATTCACAAGGGCTGTCAGAGCGGTGCAGTGAAGACATTGGTGCCAGTCACTTCTGAGGTTTTGAGTTCGATTCCGGTTGGGTCCATACATCGCTGTATGTATTGTATGGAGCGAGCTTGTACTCTATTATGTTGATTAGGTTCCCAGTGACGTGGTGAATGCTCCATGGTGTGGTGATAACTGATTTGTCTGGGTGCCAGTAAATTAACAGTTAATTGAAAAAGTGAATTGACGGTGGGAATTTATCATGAAAGACTAGCATTTTGTAATAACCGAAGCTTGAAAAAAATTTCCTAGTCCCTTTAAGTTATAGAGATTATAGGGGAAGGATTCAGCCCCAGTGGTATTTCATTGCGGTTAGAACCATAATCCCCAAAGACAACCCATGAATGGATACGAACCAAATGATAAACATCGGGAAATTCTACACTTACTAGAGTATAAGGGAAACGAGGGGATCCAGATAGACGACTTTTTGTAGCGGCAACAGGGTTTTTGCTAAAATTTAAGCATTTTTCCTTGAAAAGTGCGATTTTTCAAGTGTCGAAAAACCCATGAAAAGTGCCAAAATTATAGCAAAAACCCTGTTTCCGCTGCAAAACACATTCACATCCATCACTCGGCCCCCTCGTTTTACTTATACTGTAGAAAAGTGCTAATGAAAGAACGCTAACTAATCTTCCTTTGTGTCAAAAAACCATGAAAAGTACCTAAAAAGTAGCAAAATTGCACTGCCGCTGTCTAAACCCCCCAATATACATATACTGTTTTCCGCTAACACTCTGTGGTAACATCTGGTCTGTGCATAGAGGCCTATGTCTAGTATTTCTGTACAAACCTCTATATACCTCTCCATACAACTTTTAATTGAACTGCCACATGTTACGACTAGCCACCCCGATATAAATCTTAGTTCAATTATGTTTATATTAGGCCAACGCACAGTCGTTGACAGTACAGAAATTGCAGCATAGACCTAACCGCGTCGTGGTTTCGCTGGTATGCAAAAACGAAAGAGGATAGACTAGCTGAGGGATTCTACTTGGATATGTGCACAGTAAGACACTTTATATCGATCTTTGACGTCACGATTCTCTATTTTTATCCCTCTCTGTGACGTCACGATTTTCAGGTCACCCGGTGACCGGTTTCTATTTTTAGCCCTCTCCAGATCGGTCTTTGACCACAACAAAGTCGTGAAATCGTGAAACGCCAGCATAGCTGAATCATTTCTAACCTTTCTACGTTTTGGCCTCCTATTTAAAGTGCATCAAATCAAACTGGAACAGTTTCATGGTTTGGCCTACAACTCTAAGTTTCAACAGTGCCATCTCGTGGATACTCTAGGAACTGAATCGAACTCTGTTCGCCATACAGGATTCAGTTGATTGGTTTGAAGAGTAACATGTNTGTTCGGGATTCTACTTGGATATGTGCACAGTAAGACACTTTATATCGATCGTGAAACGCCGCTGGATCTGTGACGTCACGATTTTCAGGTCCCCGGGTGACCGATTTCTATTTTTAACCCTCTCTGTGACGCCACGATTCTCTATTTTTAACCCTCTCTAAGTCGTCACGATTTTCTGGTCACCGGGTGACCGATTTCTATTTATAGCCCTCTCCAGATCAGTCTTTGACCAGAAAATCATGTCTAACCAACATACGTTTTGGTTTCCTATTTATAGTTCATCAAATCAAACTGGAATAGTTTCATGGTTTGGTCTACAACTCTAAGTTTCAACAGTGCCATCTCGTGGATACTCTAGGAACTAATCCTGCAAGGACGAAGTCGTGAGCAAAGCTCAATCATCAACAATGCCATCTCTTAGTCGTCCTCGGAACTGAAATTCAGTTGATTGGTTGTAAGGGTAAAATGTATCATAGCTCTTGTTCCTCTGAAATTCACCACTTTTCCTTTGTTATCTGTAATCTGGAAAGCTAAATGGTTCGTTGGTTTATTTACAATTCTCTCACAATGATTAGGTTCATATCTTTGAAGTTTAATCTGATCTCCATCATCGACTGGTATTGTGCATAAAATGTCTGAATGTTTATTATTCAGAAGTGTGTGTTCTTGGTCAACTAAATTGCAATTTAGATAGAGATTTGTAACATAAAAAGGCAAAGGCTTAGTTGAATAATATCTACCCTTTTTGGTGAATGTTTCCTGTTTAAAACCAAACCATTTATTAACTATTTCTACTACATATTTAGTTAACCTGTTATAATAAGTTTCTCGCGTTTCGAAATTTAAGACAGTACCGGTAGAAAGATTTTTTATCTTAGTTTCTGAAGTTGAAGATATTTCAGGACCCCTACTTTCAACTGTCATATCAAAGTTGAAACCCCTATCTTCTGTTAACTCAATTATAATAAAGTTGTCATTATCACATTCAATTTTTACATGATCTAACCCACCAGCATCTATTACTTCCTGCCATTTATTACAGAACTCTCTTAAACTAAAATGCTTGTCAAATGGAAAATAATATCCTTTAAATTCAAATGTTTG
>NMRB01000377.1:370682-383923 GCA_002633025.1 Notospermus geniculatus | reverse complement strand
GTTGTCTCATCAGAGGAACCCACTACAAAAATTTCTTGGTTCTAGCCAGCAGTGTTCAGGAGATATGGCCAAAAGAATGTTTTCACAAAGCGCCCCCTATAGAGTGTAAAACCACTAAGTTTTGGTGCCAAGATAGTTTTTACTATAGGGTACCTGTACACCAAGTTTCAAGTTTCTAAGCCAAGCGGGATGCGCAAGGAATTTGAGAATTAACGTAGGCCTAATAAAAGTGTCATTATGTTGCAGATGTATGCTTCCGCCTTGAGATTGACATTTTTTTTCGACATGCCACACAAAATCAAACTGAATTTAATATTTTAAAATCAATCAGAATCATCACGAACGAAATTCCCTTCGGTGCTCCTCAAGTTACCGCCAGTTTTTGTTCTGCGTTTTCTTCACTCATTCGGTTGGTGCATAAAGCAAGCGTCAATGTCGGAGCAGATTCTACATGTACGTTAAACACTTAAATATCGGTGTTACAAGACAATAAAACAAAATTAAATTGATGCAGAATCATGCCCATTTCGATGATTTCATTTCGTTCCGGGTTTTATCACCAACCTTCAGAAAATCGGGTGAAAAATTTGATCGTGTACAGCGGGCATAAACAGTAGCAGATCAATGCACAGGCAATCTGACAGCCCTTGCTGATCATTCAGCGACTTCCGACGGGTTTTCCTAGACCACCACATATTCCACACAGCTCAGCAGCGATATGTTCAGTACAGGGGTAGACACCGATATTAATATCCACGCGTTCAAATGTAATCCCTTATTCCCCAGTGTGACAAGCATGTGAATACCATCACCAATAATCTTGGGGATAATGGGATGGGAGACAAGGGGCTGACAGCCGCCGCAATCTTCCCTGAAACAGAATTACAGATTAGAAAGGTAACCAGTGCAACGCCGCAGAACTAGGCATTCATATTTAATGTACCCTCTCAAAGCGTTCAATTATGTCTGTTACCACGGTGGGTATAGCCTACAGATTTGCAAAGGATAGTCTGGAGCCACACCAACCCCATTCATCTTGGGCTTTGGAAAGCTAGAAGACACCCTCTCAGTGGGTCATATAAATAAAGACTAGTAAATGCTTTTATTTAAATTTTGCAATACAAACGCATTAGGCAATGTTGTACAAATCTGAGGTAAAAGCATTTGCTAGTCTTTATTCATATGACCAAAATTGGTATGACCCAGTATGTTGCTTTCACTGTAACTCAATTCATCCATGATGGGAACGAAGACGAAAATCTGGGGAGCGTGATGGAATGTGCCTTCCGCGTACGTCACTCCGTAAGGTACGCTTCACGTCATTGCGTATGGTATGGGCACGTCACACGTCTCTTCTGCGTGACGTCCATGCACCAAGGGCGAATGATGTTACGTCTTCACTGCGAGGCTTCCACGGCGGCGCACGATGTCCGCGGAGGTACACACATGACGCTGCATGTGGTATGCGGATGGTACGCGGCGCGTAAGGAAGGTCAATTGTGCAACGTACTGTAAAGGTAAACCTAGTTTACAGTTACGTACATGTAGAATATGGTCCTTTGTCTTAAGTATGTTTATGAATATGGACCCCGTGGAGAGACTGAGGTAAATGGTGTGAAGAAGTGCTAGGCTATATAAAAGCTTCACACTTCACGTCTGAAAATGCCTTAAAGCCGCACTGTATTGAATTCAGAAAGTGCTTACGTCCTTTGAAGTTAGTGTAGTGTAAAATGTACTATGCTCTACATGTATGTGGATACATTAGAGCGCTGCCTGCTGTTTTTTCGTTGCCGTGCTGAAAACTAAGCATTGATTTTTTTAAGTACGTAACGTGCAAGCATTTTGGGGACCTTCACGAGGCTATGAGACCTCTACCTGCAGTCTCCTAACACTTTGAAAATACCGTAAAATTCAATACTGTGAGGCTTTAAATATTGCGAGAGCTGAAAACTGCAATGTACTCAAGTTCACTAACATTCATCATGGCACAAGAGGAAAACTCAAGGATAGGCAATAACATCGTCAGAGATGAAACATTCAATTGTGTTTCGAATGTCAATGTTTAATTACATGGATAATCTGTACCACTAAACGGAATAAGATGCTGATATACGAGACACATTTGTATTAGCTGTGTATATGCTTGCTAATTTTACATCTAGTTAACCCAACGGTGCCGAAGGCCAATTTACCTTTAAAGGCAGAACGTGCCGAAGGTTTTTTTGGCCAAAAATTAGTTTTTGGGCAAGTAAAATGCCCTATTGCAGCTGTACAGACCTTTGATACCCGCGGAATGTATCGTCACTGGCATTCAAGTCCATCGAATCTATCTAAAAAAGCCGAAATAATCACTAAAATATCGATACAAAGTCCACAGAAGTACTTTATTTACACATATAATCCGCTGATTGGTTTGTTTACATTCAATTTGTGAGATTTCTGGCTGAAATTAGCGAAAAAACCACTCCAAAACCTTCGAAATCCATAAATTGCGAATTGTACAATCTTCGATTTAGCTTGCCTACTCTGTGACGTCATTTTCCCCCGACAGGCACTCGGAAATACTCGGCCAGACTCGGCTACGGAGTTCGCCGTTGTTCGGCGCTTTCAGCCTTCAAGTAGCCGACGGAGTTGGCCGTAGGTCGGCACCGTTGGGTTAAAGAAGGCGGAATTTACATGTTTATGGGGAACCGGAGGAACTAACGTCACGACGTGGCGCTGTGAGCGGAACCGGAGGAACTCCCGGGAGGAACTAACGTCACGACGTGGCGCTGTGAGCGGAACCGGAGGAACTAACGTCACGACGTGGCGCTGTGAGCGGTGCGACCGAACTTTCTTTTTTCTAACGTTATTTCCATTTATTTCTGGCGTGAAAACAACCCTTTTGTTTCGGTCGCCTGGCATTAAAATTTACATCATCTTGTAGCAGATGAAAATTTCTGCATTTTCCGCTGCTTTTTTCCTTAAAATGAAGAAATGGGATGGTGACAGGCAACACCTGTATCTCATTATTCCTGTAGAAAATGTACAGCTGATTTTTTTCATGGTAAAACGACGTCAATGACGTCGCTTCGGTCGCACTGCTCGCAGTGCCAACCTGTCAGGATAAACGGCACTCCGGTTCCTCATTCTTCATAAAGTATGAAGAAAGAAGTTGTGTTGTATTCTGAACCAGGGATACATTGCAAGGGCAGATAGGAGAGGCACATAGAAATTGTAATGCTCTCCTATCAAACATGCAGTGATGACATCATTACCTCATTAACGCACCCTCACTGCTCTTTTGTTTTGAAGCTTACATGCGCAAGGAGTTTTGGGAAGATGGGATTCCTGTAAAGGGGCCGTCTCAAAATTACATTGATGCCAAAAAAGATGAAGTGACTTCATCTTTTTGCCGACCCCCGTCCCCCCTTGAAAAGATGAAGTGGGCACTTGACATTGGCTTCACCCACGTAGGGACGTTTATAGCTCTGACTCAAACAGTCTATAGTAGGCCCTTGTAGCCAGAACCTTGTTCCTTTCTCAAGACTGCATATAAAAAAGTCATTTTCCTGTAAAAACGAGTGATGCCAATTTTTTCAAAAAAGATGAAGTGGGCTTCCCCAAATCGAGAACCCCCTCCTCCCAGACGAAGTCACTTCGTCTTTTTTGGCATCAAAACAATTTTGAGGCGGCCCCTAAGAATGCGCAGTAGAGGCCATCGGAAACTAGCCTGTCAGCATTATTTTTTCATGACAACCGCATCAAAAATGATTGACTTTGAAAGAATCTGTTGATGGGGGGGGGGAATAGTGGAGGGATGAACGGCCCCTTTTTTAAACTCGCCTAGTCATTTTAGAAGCTTCTTTTTGTGTTTGAATTGTTGGCGCCCGTCAAGCTAAGGTGTGGGAGATTCGTTTGACACCAACCACAACCACAGAGGCAGTGCCCACGATCGGGACACTTGTGTTATGCATGGACCACGTACCTTCCACATATGTCACGCGGACGCTACGCTTCAGTTCACTGCATATGGTACGGGTGTGTCACGTGTCTGTTCTACACGACATCCGCGCACCATGGGCGAATTGCAACGTTACATCTTTCCAGAGCAGCACGTGACATCCGCAGAAGATACGAGGACGGTATGCGCATGACGCTGCATGTGGTAGTACGCAGACGGTGCGTGGTGCGGAAGGGAGGTCAATTGTGCAATGTATACTGTAATCTACTTCTTTATAAAGTATGAAGGAATAAGTTGGGTTGAAATCTGAACCAGGGACAATCGAAGGGTAGCTAGGAGAGGGGATTTCAGTCAGCATTGTAGGTCAAAAAGCTACAAAACTACGGTACATTGCACAATTGACCTTCCTTTATCTGCGTACATTCCTCGGATGTGGAGCGGAAGGTATCCTTCAGTTCATCGCATATGGTACGGGTACGTCATGCGTCTCTGTTGCGTGACGTCAGGTGAATGACGTTGCGTCTTCACTGCATGCCTTCCATGACACCGTGCCACGTCCTCGGAAGATAGGAGGATGGTACGTGTATGACGCTGCATGTGGTACGCGGGTGGTGCGTGGCGCGGAAGGGAGGTCAATTGTGCAACATACTGTATTTGATGTGGGAATGCAATTTTAGTGAAGTCGAGAAAGGAGAATCAGTAGGCGTACGGACCTGGAATCATATGACATCATGCAATTACCACATTGGGAATTGATTAGCAAATCTGACATACAATTTCAACTCTCATGTCACCGTGACAGGGGAAGCATTGAATTTAGATCAATACCTTTGATTAACCTGAACACTACTGCAACACAATCAATCATTAATTAGTGCTGGCTTCCCACTGAACAGCATCATAGAGTTTCATACATGGATGAGACGAGGATTCCCATGGCCTAGTTATTTGCTAGCTCACATGATATTAGATAGCAGGTTCATGATTGGCCCAAACAGCATTTTTGTAAGTAAAATATATCCAGGGTTATCAGAACGAGAGAGCAGTATACGGGAGAATCCAACTTACCTTGACGCGAGTCCAGGTCATAAAAATTTTGTTAAGTTCTGATGATATCGTAATATAGTAGGGGTAGCATAATGGTAGATGGAACAGCTTAGGTACTTGTATATAATACAACCAAAATCGATAGGGAACCTCCCCCAATCCGCCCCATTACACCACGCAAATATGAAATAAATCGGGCAACCCGTTCTTGAGTTATGATCCGGAATGCTAAAACCAAGATGTCTTCCTGGCGGCCATATTGAATATCGGGTCGCAAGCAAAATCGATAGGAAACCTCCCCCGATCCACCCCATTACACCATGCAAATATAAGATAAATTTGGCAACCGGTTCTTGAGTTATATAGTATGGAATATGGTGCAGTGGTGGGATGCGGCGGACGACGGAAACCCACTAAGAACATAATGCCCCATCTCAACTTCGTTGAGCGGGGGCATGATTATTTGTGCTCCCAGAAATCTAGCAAAATTTATGCATTTGTGTATCATCGACATCTCAATTCCATAAAACTTTCAACCACCAGAAATGATTGTCATTGCGTGTGATTTCCACACCAATTTCCTAAAATTCATGTCATCTCATTAACACCTATATTACATTAGAACCTTCTAAAATATGCTATCCATCAAGGTTTCGAAGTGATGACATCAGTGATGAGGTAAATTGCTCATCAGACTGGCATAAATGACATCCGGTTTATCAGAGTGGGAGAGATAGCTTAGCAGCAGAGCTACAAAATTAAGATGCTCCCTCCATTAGTGTAAATTAGTTAGTTCTCGCTGAATGTTCCCAACAAGTGTGAGATTACCGAGAGAACTAATCAGGAGTATGAAGTGATTTTATCTTCATGCATGGTGATGAAGTGCTCTCCGCCGCTTGACAGATAAACACAAACACAATATGCACTGTTATAATCTGACTTCTATGAATAATCTCTGAGGCTTTCTAGTTAGTGTGGTATTTGCGTGTCAAGGAGTGGTCTGAAAACATCACTCTAGCAGACCTCACACAATGCGGTTCTGACGGCGGTTCAGCACGGTTTTGAACCGTGCTGAACCTCAATGACACGGCCGACACCGTGAGGGTGTCCGCCATTGACCGCCACCTCGATTTTGGAACTGCAGGATTTTCAAAATGTTTGAAATTTTCACGGCGGTTCTCAAAACCGGGAATCACCAAGTTGCTGCCTCGTTGCTACTGTGTTGTCACCTTTCACAACCCTTCAGAACCGCTGAAAAAATGGCTACCGTGTTATTGCCCCCAACACCTTGTGGCCACCTCGCAATATCCCATAGACCGCATATGGACCGTACACGACCATAACACCGTACATCACCCTTCTAACACCACATTTGACTGCAGTCGTACCACATGTCTACCTTGCTGACAACTCCATCACCACCTATCAACATCATGTTCTCACCTACATGTGCCAAACCAAACCGCTGTCATTTTGGGCGATTCGGCATGGTTCAAAACTTTGTTGACCCGCCTTCAGAACCATCCCCGTGTGAGGCCTGCTTTATTTGAATGAGCAGCAACCCCNNNCCCCCCCCCCCAAGCAGGCTATATGGCAAGGGATTGTTCCATTGTTAAAGACATAGGATTGTGAAGGGGTTCTGATTCATACATGTAGATGTTGTATATCCTCTAATAAATTAATTTGGCCTGAATGGATTAATCCCTTTACTTGCCAGCAGGGGGCAATTTCATATAGAAAACAGCCCCATATGTGATGCGATCTAGGAAAACCCATCTTCGATAATCAAAGGGCGATCTGCTCACCACTACGTTACATCGCACATCACCCTTCGAGGAATAGACCAGTCGGCGGCGTATCTTGGCACGATGCCAACTTTACCAGTCGACCAATGCTATTGCACTTTATATCGGGTCTTCGGCTACCACTATTTGTACCACGATTCAAATTTTACAACCCCGGTTCTGATTGGCCTCCTCTTCTTGAGGCAGCGAATATGTCACGGACCGGTCTATTTCTCGAAGGGTGATGTGTGATGTAACGCAGTGGTGAGCAGATTGCCCTTCGATTATTGAAGATGGGAAAACCTGTCAGATGTCGCATTTGAGGAAAGTGTTAATGGCCTTGGTGCATGAACCCACACATTTCAATAGCTGAAATGTACTACGTAACAGGTAAACAGCAGTAGATCAATGCACAGGCAATTTGACAATGACAGCCCTTGTTGATCACTCAGCGACACCTGATGGATTTTCCTAGACTGCCACACATACAATTCATAAAAGTTTCGAGATTCCTGTGAGCAGTGTTCCTGACACGGCCAACAGAACATTTTCACAAAGCATACCCTGCAAGCCAGAGTATACAACTGCACTAAATTTCGGCTTGTGGTAAATTGACGCGACGCGACAACTCGATGGTTGCTAGGTATTTTCCCATGTGACGTACAGTATTGTGAGCTGCCTCAGGCCAGTGCGGAAAACACGACACAGGTTGTATAGTCTCTGAAATTTTTACATTTTTCAGGAGAACAAAAAAAACGATTTCTGACTTGTAACTACAAATGAGAGTGAACACCTCATCACTACCATCAGATTCAGTCTGTAATACGGTAGAGTATGCAGCGCCACTCACGGGGGGACGCCCAGATAATCTATAGGAACAAACTAAAGCTGCCACACATATGAAAATCTAATGTATTCATACACTGCAGGGAGGTTTTCATACCAGAAATGCGTGAACAATGCAAGCAGAATCCAATGTCATGTGTAATCGCCTCCTGGATAGCAAGCAATGCCTGATTCAACGAATAGTGCCATACTTCTCTGTTGGCAAAGCAATGAACTATCTTCAGGGCTTCGCCCCGGGGTTGGAAGTTTTAGAATTTCTAAAATGCCCAATGCCCCTCAATTACAATTTGTTTTCTACATTAACTTCACTACATACGTGAACCTTGATGCCATCAGGCTTGTTTCGACATCACTTCGCGTGATATGGCCAGGTATAATTGATAATCGTCAGCATACATGATTAACCACTCCAAAAATAGTTGATTAGCGAAGGTTATTTTTTCACTATTGATAAATTTATGATACTAACTGTATTACCCTCGTACTTCTACTGGCTGTTGCTGCTAATCTTTTGGAACTATATTTTTGGAAAGTGGTAAAACGTGCATGACATCAATCTTGCTCCTATTACCAGTAGTTTGCTCAGCACTGCTATACTACTTGGTATAGAGCTTGTGCAGCGGCTCATTATGACGTCACTTTTGACTGGCAGTCCACCATGCTTATGTCGACGACAAAGTGCGCCACGTGTAGATCGCGTCGTGGTTGAAGACGCAAAACACTTCACTTGCGCTAACGAGTAACTGCACCACGTGGATCACTGACGTCAATTTGACCATCAAGATGGCGGATTTTTCCTTGGTGACGTCATCTGCACAAGCTCTATAGGTCCAATGAAATAGAACTTGGAGATATCTTGACCTCTTGACCTATATCCAGGGTGGTTGTAGCTGGAAGTGGCAAAATTTTGTATTTATTTCATCAAATTCATTCCCTACGTCATTACTTTTTAGATGTTTCAGGGTGAAGTAGTGTAGACTATTTAATAGATAGATTTCACTAGAATTGGGCAAAAGATCGCAACCGACATCACAGAAGAAATTCAAAAGATTCAAAAGATGCATCGTCTGCTACGCTGGACAGGAACATGAGACTAGCTTTGCTGGCAAGCCAAGTGAAGCTACATGTAACAATGCAGTCATATCTGGGTAGCAAGAGAAAAGGCAGGGTACGTTTTTGAAAAACCCTTCTTTTAAATATAGTTGCAACTGCATGGACCAAGATCTTTAGAACGCCAATTGTCGAACTGCATTACAAAACGTGCCACCAAATAGCAAAATTTTGAACTTCGACCTCTGTGACCTTGAAAAGTACGTCAAATCAAAAACCCGTTACATATGTCATGAATCCACATTAGATGCACCTATGATGAAAATTTGGAGATGATCCCGTCATTAATTCAGGCCTTATTGCAGCGGTTTTTGTGATTTGAGTTTTTGCCACCTAGTGGCCAAGCCAAGAATCGAATCAGACCGAAACTTGGTGTCATAGGTCATTTGACCTAGGGGTATACATGCACCAAGTTTCAGATCAATATAGCCCCAGTGGTTAGGAAACATGCCCTGCTAACAGACAACGAGGGACGACAGACACTGCGTAACGAGTATACATGTAGCTCACGAGCTAAAAACAGAAATATATGTTGTTGTATAAGGGACATTACAGGACAACAAAAGCCAAGCTATTTACAGCAATGAGATTAGAAGCTTCATCCTGCCTTAGTACATTTCAACTACATCAAATATTGCCAGTATTCATCCACTGGTGCTATACTGTGCCAACCCATCGACATCAAATTGTAATGGTTCCTGTTGTGATGGGTAATGGCAAATTGTTATGCATACAGAGCCTGCTTGGTAACCGTACCGTTCAACACAGCAATGAACAATGCTCATCGCCTGACGCCAGCCCGTAGAGAACATATTTCAGTCAGTGCACAAATAGTGGATAGTTGGAATATGCTGTGCTGTACATTAACACCTTGTATGCCAACGGTATCAAGAGTTCTCCACAGGGTTTGAAACAGACCGGGCGCTGGTGACGTCACACAGTTACTGATATCGGAAGCCACTGCCGCACACGCGTCCTCAGGGGGTCTGGGGGCCACGCCCAGAAAAATTCTAAATCTAGAAGCCCTGAAATGCGATTTTCCTGCATTTCGGAACGCAAATCTAGCTCCTGTCGGTGCTTGCAAAACCTCAGTGTTATTTAAAGTGAATAATTTTGACCAGGCGGCAATTTTTTCGACCGGGCGGTGGATTTTTAGACCGGGTGCTGATATCAATCCTGCGTTTTAGAACGGGCGCCGCGCCCGTTCTGTTACAATAGTGGAGAACCCTGGGTATTTTCGCGTTTTCCACCAGTGTGCCAATGATTTCAGGGAATTTCTGCATCACATGGTAGATTTACATGGACCACCCTTTGCTATATACCAAATGAAAGAAGAGAAGACAAGCTTTCCATTGATACCATTTATTCTATGTTCAATAAAAGGTAGGATAAATAACAAGAAGTCAACTTCCAGAATCTTGCGAATTTTTGACCCCAAACGGAGTAGTTGGAGAGACTATGTAGAAAAGTCTTTTCTGGTCTCTCCAACTGAAAAGTGCCTGGATGAGGAAGACCCCGATTGGGGTCGAAAATTCGCAAGATTCTGGAAGTTGACTTCTTGTTATTTATCATTTTGTGTGTCAATTTTTGTGCTTTCTCGTTCTTTCAATTAAAGGTAGGTAGGCCTATGAGAAAACGAATTGAGAAAAACATGAATTTTACTGTTTTCATGGAAATTGCGCAAAAAGTGGAGAAAAACGCACCTTTCTGTGCACAACAACAGCAACATGCGTAGCAGCACGTGGACTCGACGATCTGTAGCGTGCCAACCCGTGGTAACTCAACCGAACTATGCGGCACACAGAAGCGCAACAATGCCATCTTTCGTTTGGTGAAAGAAAGATAGTTTGACGAAAATTCTCGTCTTTGGCATACAAGGTGTTAACACGTTGTATGCCGAAGACGAGAATCTTCGTCAAACGCTGCCAACCGTTGTATGCCAAAGACGAGAATTTTTGTCAAACCCACTTTCTTTCACCAGACGATAGATGCCATCATTGTGCTTCCGGGTACCAAATAGTTCGGTCGAGTTACCACAGGTTGGCCTGCAATAGATCAACGAGTCCACGTGCTCACTGCGCATGTTACTGTTATGGCGCGCAGGAAGATGCGTTTTTCTCCACTTTTTGCGCAGTTTCCGCAAAAAAACAGTAAAATTCATGTTTGATCTTCTCGATTTGTTTTCACTTCCCTACCTTTTACTGAACACAGAATAAATGGTATCAATGGAAAGCTTGTCTTCTCTTTTTCATTTGGTATAGCAAAAGGCGATCCGTGTACATGTACCATGTAATGCAGCATGGTGAAGGACGGTGAAATTCCTGAAATCGTTGGCACACTCTGGGGGAAAACCCGAAAAATGCCGTTGGCACACAAGGTGTTAATTCGGTAGCAATGGAACAAGAAGATAAATTCACAGGAGAGTCCTTCATATCGCTAAACGAGTGTTATGAAAGAACTGATTCAAATATCCAATGCATTATTTACAAGTAGGTTGAATCACTTTCATAGAAAAGAGGATTCTAGTTTTGTGAAAAATAAAAGTGAATATTGAAAGACACTGCAAAAACCCACTCAAACAAGTGGGCTAAAGACTTGTCTACACTATGGCCCCTTTTACACTACGTGTTTTCGACCCGGGTGGGCGCGGCAAAAAAGGTGATAGTGTAAATGGGTTGGCACGGCACAACTGGGCTCGGCACGGTGCTACTTTTATCCGGGTCGAACCCCCCAACAGGAGGTGGGTTCGACCCAGGTCGAGCACGGTTCCGCTGGAAACCTGCGCAGTGTAAACACGCTACTGGGCTCGGCCCACTTGAATGACTCGCCTTCAATGAATGCGCATGCCCATTTATCGGCCTTGAACTCAATACGTCATTGCCGCGAATGATCATGGGCACAGCCATATTGAAAATGACGGAGATTTCGTACCGCCACAGAAAGGAGAGCCGGCGATTCAGATATTGGTGCGGTTTTCATGGTGCAGTGTAAATGGGGTAAAATGCTCTTTCTGAGGCGGGCCTGGCCCGGGTCGAGCACGGCAAGGTTCATCCGGGCCAAAATTCTGTGTAGTGTAAAAACGGCTTATGGCATTAGCAACGTGACCATTTTGTCCTGGTAGGAGACTTGGTGAGATTAGTCATACAAATTACAATTAACACTGGAGCAATGCTGATGAGGAGCCCATCGCATCTCCCCACTTTCAATAGGAAGTAACGCACCGTGGAGAATTGGCAGACGCCTTTCCGAGGGAGCAGCAACCTCTCCGAGTAATATGTTGCACCGACCTCGAACTGGATCGAGGCCGGTTACCGAACCCGCATCGTGTAAAAGTGATCAATCCATCCTGAACCGAACCCGCCCGAGGAGGTAGGGGTCCTCGAACCGTGTTAGAAGACCTATTGTTTCCCTCAGAAAAAAGCGAATATATTTTGAACCTCGACTTGCATCATTCATTCGTCAACAATGAAACTAAGTCCTGGCTCTTTCTCATTCCTTGACTCAAGTTGACATCCTGGGTTCTCCAGAACAGAACAGAACGGGCGCGGCGCCCATTTTAAAATGCAGGATTGATCTCAGCGCCCGGTCTAAAAATCCGCTGCCCGGTCAAAAAAAATTGCCGCCCAGTCAAAATTATTCACTTTAAATAACACTGAGGTTTTCCAAGCACCGACAGGAGCTAGGTTTGTGTTCTGAAATGCTGGGAAATCGCATTTCAGGGCTTCGAGATTGCAAATTTTTCCAGGGGAGGCCTCCGGAACCCCCGAGGACGCGCGTGCGGCAGCGGCTTCGATATCAGTAACCGTGTTACGTCACCATCGCCGGTCTATTTCAAACCCTGTGGAAAACCCTGGACATCCGTAGCCGCCATAACAGCATTGCAGAAGACAAGCCATCAGATCTGCCTTCAGCACGAATGTAGTCAATATATTGAATTGCAAGGGCTTTCCTTTAGAAAAACATGTAAAAACGATCTATAGCCATTATTACAACATGGATATGATCTTCTGCCTGAGGTCTCTACATCAGAAATGGCAAGCGCAGAATATGCAAAAATTGACTCCCAGGAGTCACTTTCACTTCAGGGTAGATGAATAGGTAGTGGTCTCAAAAATGACAAGTGGGCAGGCAGGCAATAATAGTTCGTTCTCCAGGTGTGCGCAGCATATGGCAGAAAAGTACACATTCTGTGGTAGATTGGCGGGCTAAAAATGATATGATTATATATTGGATGACTCCAGAACTGGTAAGCCCCGTTTACACTGAGGAAAAATAACCGTGCTCGGATCGGTCCGAGCCAAATCGCCATAAAAAATAGCAAGCATAAACGGGACCGAACCGTGCCGAGAACACAGCTGGAGGTGGTCTCGGACCAGTAAACAGACCAGTGTAAACGGAAACCAACCCTGGCATGGTTGCTAAATTGTGTTCTGCACATGCGCGAATTACTTATGACGTCATTAGCGGGAAATTCTGAGTGATTTTGCATGGAGGCATCCATCTTGTTGTTG